>PVKM010014963.1:0-28427 GCA_004027735.1 Carollia perspicillata | reverse complement strand
AGTATTAAATAATGGCTTACATAATAACTTGCACTGAAACATAAACTATATTAAACAATATTAAAGCCTTGGTCAATCTAAAATCTAACGTTCTCTGTAAGTTTGCTTTTGTCCCTTGGAGGCGGTTCTGAGCACTCCTCACAGAAATAAGTTGTCAGAGGGTAGGATAAAAAGATTGGTAGATACAATATTATTTTGTGTAATCGGGCATGGTTTACAGAGGTACATATAACAGTATGCCATTCTATTTAGCACATGAGATGGTCAAAATCTTAAAATTTTATTAGCTGTGATATTTTGAAAGGAAAAATACAAGTTCTATTTTATATTTGTTATATCTTATAATAAATACTGTTAAAACACAGTGTTTGTGGTATAGTCATTATGGAAAACAGTATAAGGGTGATTCACCAATCTCACTCCTGAATATATATTGAAAGGAGGTGAAATCAGTATCTCAAAGAGATGTCCATGCTCTCTTGTTTATGACAGCATTATTTACAGTAGCCAAGATAGAGAAACAATCTCAATGCCCTCCAACAGATTAATGAATAAAGAAGATGTGGAATAAATGCAATTGGATATTATTCAACCATAGAGAATAAAATCCTGCCTTGGCTGGTGTGGCTCAGTGGATTGAGTGCTGGCCTGCAAACCAAAGGGTCACAGGTTCAATTCCCAGTTAGGTCACATGCCTGGGTTGCGGGCCAGGTCCTCAGTTGGGCGTGAGAGGCAACCACACATTGATGTTTCTCTCCCTTTCTTCCTCCCTCCCTTCCCCTCTGTCTAAAAATAAATACATAAAATCTTAAAAAATAAAAATTTTAAAAAAGATTTAAAAATCTTTTTTAAAAAAAGAAGAAAATTCTGACATTTGTAACAACACACACAGATCTTGAAGGAAGCCAGAGAGAAAAAGTCAAATATGGTATGGTCTCTCTGATATGTGCAATCTCAAAAAAAAAAAAAAAAAAACAGCCTAATTCATAGAAATAGAGAATAGAATGGTAGCTTGAAGCTGGGGGAAGGAAGAAATGTTGGCAAAACAGTACACAGTCATTTATAAGATGAACGAATGTAATATATGATGGTGATAACTATAATATATATAGTTGAAATATCTGAGAGTAGATTTTGAGTTTCATTACTACAAAAAAAGTTAACTCTGTGAGGCAATGGATGTGGTAGTTATATTAACCTGGGAAATTATTCCAATGATCAAATCATGACATTGTAGACTTTAAGTATATATGACTGTATTTGTCAAAAAAACAAATTTTTAAACAAAGTAATTTAAAATTTAACAAATAAAATATAATATGATGTTAGACCTTGGTATAACACAGAGTGTGTAAGATGCAGTTTGGATCAAATCCACGTAATTCCTACTAGTTAGCTCACATTATACCTTCAGGATTAGTTTTGTTGCACGCGTGCGTGCGTGTGTGTGTGTGTGTGTGTGTGTGTGTATGCCATGAGATCCACTCTCTTGGCAGATTTTTAAGTGTACAGCACAGTGTTGTTAGTAATAAGCGCACTATTATGCAATATATCTCTAGAATTTTTTCACGTCCCATGACTGACATATAATACCAATTATAACTCATCTCCATTTCCCTCTCCCTGTACCCCCAGCAATCACCATTCTACTTTTCTCCTTCGATGAGTGTCACTAGCACCACATATAAGTGAAATCACGCAGGTTTTCTTTTCCTGTGATCGATTTATTCCACTTGATATAATGTCCTCAAGGTTCATCCATGTGATAGCATATTATAGGATTTTCTTATTTTTTTGTGGCAAAATAATATTCCACTATTTGTATAAATTACATTTTTATACATTCATCTATAAATGGACATTTAGGTTGTTTTTACCTCATGGCTATTGTGAATACTGCTGCAATGAACAGGAAAGTGAAAATATCTCTTCAAGATATTGATTTTAACTATTTTAAATAAACATCCAAAACGAGGTTGCTGGACACTAAGTGTTTTTCTCTACATATTACGATGGGGTTATAAAAATGATTTTAAGGAATATATCTTCTCACATAATTTTTAAATGTATAAATTATAACAGAAGCATAAAAAGTCTAAAAGCAAAAAAAAAAAAAACCCAAAATTTAAAAAGTAAAATATTAACATGTATGGGAGAAAGCACCGTTTGTGCAGAGAAATATTTAATTGCAAGGTAATTTTCCAAAAACTGTATCAAGAAGCAATGATCAAATATCTACCAGACCATAAAGCTGTACGTGCGTGTATTGCCGCTACTTCTTGCATGCAAGAGCAGTTGTTGAGAACTACAGGCAAGATTATTGGCATTTACATGTTCTCCATGAAAAAAGGAGAAAGAACAGAAGATCCTCCTTAGAGCAGAAGGGTACTGACACTTATTGAAGTTCCCTGGGATCAGAGAAAGTCTTCTGAAAATAAGGCTGCCAAAGATAAAGAGGTTTGTTAAACATTCTTTATTTTACTAAACAAAACAAATAGATTTAAACTAAACATTGTAATACATGTCCTTCAGAGTAAAATTCAACCAAGCTAAAAATTGAAACCAGAAACATAAATTATATATTTATTTAAAAATATTTTATTGCTTATGCTATTACAGTTGTCTCAGTTTTCCCCTCCTGCCCCCTACACCCAGCCCCGCACACTGCCACAGGCAATCCCGGCACCACTGTCCATGTCCATGAGTCGTTCATAAATGCTTTTAGACTAATTCCTTCACCTTCTAGTTTTCCTAATTCTTTTCAAAATAATTTTATTGTATTTTTCCCATTACCACTTAACTCCCTTCCATCCCTTTTACTTCTGCTATAATCACACTGTTGTCCATTTCATGAGTCCTTTGTCCTTTTTGCTTGATCCTTCCACCCACTAACCCCCCCTTCCCAATAGCTGTTATCTGTTCTCCCTCTATCAATATGTCTCTATTTTGCTTGCTTGCTGATTCAGTTTGTTCATTAGATTCCCCATATGAGTGAAAACATATGGTATTTGTCTTTCTCTGACTGGCTTATCTCACTTAGCATAATGTTCTCCAGATCCATCCATGCCGTCACAAAGGGTAAAATTTTCTTCTTTTCTATAGCCAAATAGTCTACTGATGGACACTTGGACTGCTTCCATAGTTCTTGCTGATTGTAAATAACACTGCAATGAACATAGGGGTGTTTACATTCTTTCAAATTAGTGTTTTGGGTTTCTTCAGATATATTCCCAGAAATGAGATCATTTGCTGGGTCAAAATGCAGATCCACTCTTAATTTTTTGAGATATCTCCATACTGCTTTCCACAGTGGCTGCACCAGTCTGCATTCCCACCAATAGTGCCAAAGTGTTCCCCTTTCACAACCTCTCCAGAACTTGTTGTTTTATTGATGATAGCCATTCTAACAGGTGTGAGGTGATATCTCATTGTGGTTTTAATTTACATTTCTCTGGTGATTAGTGACATAGAGCATCTTTTCTTATGTCTATTGGCCATCACTATGTCCTCTTTGAATAAGTGTCTATTCAGGTTCTTAACCCATTTTTAATTGGATTGTTTATTTTTTTTGGTGTTGAGTTTTGTAGGTTCATTATAAATTTTGTATATGAACCCCTTATCAGATGTACTGGCCAATATGTTCTCTCATTCTGTGGGTTGTCTTTTATTTTGTTGATGGTTTCCTTTGCTGTGCAAAAGCTTTAGTTTGATATAGTTCCATTTATTTATTTTTTTTCCTTTGTCTGGGGAGATATATCAGGTAAAATATTGCTACAAGTAATATCTGAGATTTTACTGCTTATGTTTTCTTCTAGGATTTTTATGGCTTAAGGTCTAATATTTAAATCTTTAATCCCTTTTGAATTTATGCTTGTGTGTGGTGTAGGAAGGTGGTCTAGTTTCATTTTTCTACATGTAGCTGTCCAACTTTCCCAACACCATTTATTGAGTAAACTGTTTCTAGCCCAGTGTATGTGCTTGCTTCCTCTGTGGAATATTAATGAACTAACAGAAAATAAAATTAAGAAAATAATCCCATTCACAGTAGCTGCAAAAAGAATAACATACTTAGGAATAAATCTAACCAAGGGTATAAAAGACCTGTAACCAGAAAATTATAAGACACCAAAGAAAAAAATTGAAGAAGATATAAATAAGTGGAAGCACATAGCACGTTCATGGATCAGAAGAACTGACATTATTGAAATGTCCATGCTACCCAAAGGAATCTATAGACTTAATGCAATTGCTATCCAGATTCCAATGTCATATTTCACAGAACTAGGACAGATATTTCAAAAATTTATATGAACTACAAAAGGCCCTCAATAACAACAGTGATCCTGAGAAAGAAGAACCAAGTTGGAGGAATCATGCTACCTAGTGTCAAATTATACTATAAGGCTCTAGTAATCAAAAGAGTATGGTACTGGCTAATAACAGATACATAGATCAATGGAACAGATTAGAGAGCCCAGAAATAAATCCACACCTTTATAGCCAATTACATTATATATTTCCAAATCTACAGAATTTCCTTAAATAAGATAGTTGGGAACAACTTTGTTTCAGATACTATACAAGATACTTTACAAGTAAACCCTTCAACATCCCTGCATGGTAGTATGACCTTCTCGTTTAATAAAACATCATGAAATAAATTAGTATCTTCGAAGGCATAGAGATTGAAAGTGGAAGAACTTATGTTGAACTTCCATGTGACTGGTTGTAAATCCTATACACTTAACAATTTCCTACAATAAAAAGCTATTTTTATGAAGTTTTTATAAACAGAAAGTTGCAACATTAAAGCAAGAAAAACTATGGCCTAAGGTATCGCACTGTACTAACAGAAACAGCACAAGGGGGCCACTGTCTCACTCCTGCCTTTCAAATATCACATAGTGAATCTGACTGGACAGTTAAGTCTGCAAAACTGAAAAACTGGAAGAAAAAAAAAAACGTGTGTGCTTTCCAGGCGAAACATAATAGAAAGATATCCAAGCATTTGCTAGCTACCAATCCACCATATCCTCCATATTTTCTCATAAATCCTTAGACTAGATGAGGGAGTATAGAACAAATCAATATTAGCTATTAGCATTATAAGGTAATAGTATGCAAAATGTCAAAAAGAATGAAGTGAGAGAATTATGTGGGCATAGAAATATTTATACCCAGAAAAAATGTTGCTAGTTACATTGTTGACAACAGACCTTAATTTGAAAACAAAAAGATACATGTATATGTTGTAGAAGTGTTTTAGGCATTTAAAAACTAAAATATCAACATTAATATCTATGGTGAATGAGTAGTCAGACAGATATCTTTACTTATTAGCTCATCTATTTCAAAAATACAAAACCAACACAATAGTTTAAATCAATTTGTAGATTTTATAAAGCTATCTTGAATAATTTTGTGCACTGTCCAATATGAGGCTACAGAATAAGAACCAGTTTGACTCATTTTTTAACTGCTTGATGAGAAAAAATTTTGAATTATTTTTAAAATTATGAAGGATGTAAAATAAAAATGGGAATGGAAAAACTAAAACCATACTGAATTAATTAGATCACTTGAGATCCCAGAAGAATGCTTTTAAAGTTCTTTCCCAAGATAATTTTGGCTTCTGCAAGATTTAGAATTACAAATTTGGTAGTGGTGATTTTTGACAATTGTTAAATTTAGAGTCATGTTTATATAAATCAATTTTATTCAAAAAAGAAACTCTTATTATAATTCTGTCAATCTCTGTAACTCAGATTGCATATATAATTTATGCAGTTTAGTATCTTGATGGTAGTTTTTGCAAGAGCTTAGAGAGAAGCTTTGTTGATCAAGGAAAGACATAAGATGACCATTTTCCATTCGAAACAATTTTTACTCTTTTTCCTTATATTTAATTTCAGAAGCTATTGTATTGCCAGTCCATAAATACATGGAATTTACAAAATATGTACATTTGTTAATGGAATCAATATCTTGTTCCCCTCAGTGTGACATCCTTATTTTATGACACATTTAAAATGCAACACTGTTCAGATTGGAGACATTTTATCCATTTCAAATTTTAATGACTAACTTATTAGGCAATGCCATCCAGATATTTTAGGAAAACCTCTTAAAAAATTTTTACTTTTATTTTTGTTTCTGAGAAGTTGACTTATTCTTGCATTAATTTAAAGTATGTCTAAATTTATATTGTGGTACATATATACCATGTACCAAAGGAAACCATAAGAAAAGATGAAAATGCTGCCATTTGTGACAACATGGATGGACCTTGAGAATATTATGCTCAGCATAATAAGTCAGCCAGGAAAAGCTTGAACCATATGATTCACTTGCATGTGGGACATAGAACTGAAACTCACAGACACAGACAGCGTGTGGTGGTTACCAGAGGAAGTGGGGCGAGGGGTCGTACAGGGTAAGAGGGGAGCAATGTATGGTGATGGAGGATGATTCAGCATTGAGTGGTGAGTACACAGTGCAGTGTACAGCTTGTGTGTTTGTAGATGTACACTTGAAACCTCTCTGATCATGTGGACCAGTGTAGCCCAGTAAATTTAATAAAAAGATCAAACTGAAATAAATAGATAAATTTAAGTGTGCCAGAAAAAAGTCATATGTGTAACATATTGATAATAGTCATGATGATATTTCTCTTCATCGTTGTATTAAATGGATTTCCTTCTTCGTTCCTTGTTTTGTTTTTGTTTACTCAGTTTATGTCCTCCTTAACATTTTAGTGTTGTGATCATAGTTAAATGGCATGCATATCAAATAATGGAAAATTAAGAGTGGAGAAAAAGAGAAAAAAGCATCCCCAAATTACTGGAGCTCAAATTGCTGAAGCTCTTGAATTTGGGTGGGGGTTATTTCTTACCCTCTGGCCCATAACTGTCTTCCGAATGTGTCTCAGAGAATTGCAACTTTCTACTCAGTAGACACAATCAGCATTATATCCCCTGTTGGGGAGAAAGGCAAAGTCATTGCTACCTGTACATGGCACAGGGCTGGAAAAGGGATATGCTCTCAAGATAATACCATGAAGGTACATTGCAAGCCTTGTCATTGGAAAGCAAATTGCTCCTGATGGTCGTCACTGTCAAGTACATGAAAAACAAAAATGATTTGCCAGATCAATAACTGCATACCAGGTGCAAGGGGATTTGTTGATTTTCCCCAACAACAAATCATAATTAAAACAGATGCAACCTGGTTAAGTTTATGATAATACATTGTCATTTTCCTTCTGCTGAGGCTAAAATACTAGTTAAAGGGGATGTGGTAGAATTCACCACCCCTGCATCTTTGAAGTGCTTGATGGTGCAATCATCTCTGCAGTTCTCTGAGGCTACAGTGTTGCTTATGTTGTAATGACTTTGTAGGTAGAGGCAGTTCCGATTTCCGCTTGGCATCTCCTACCATATTAGTCCTCATTCTATGGGTCCAAGAACTAGTATGAGGACTCTTCCAGTTGCTCAGTATGTACCGTATATTTAAGTTATGCTGCTTGAACCAGGGTAATAACCACAGAGTGAATTGGCAGGATCATTGTGTTCATTATAAAATGTACCTGAGCTGAAACTCCATTGGTCATCTGACCTCCAAACCTCTAGCTCCAACTGGTAGATCACAGTGAAGTTTTGGATCTCTGGATAATGTGCCAATTAAAAGCCAGTCCTCCCAAAATATTTTTTCTTCCCACTGCAGTCATTCTGAGTAAGGTCATCAGTATACATTTTGACAGTGTAGCTGCTCTTTTCTCAGGGCAACTCAGTCTCATTCATGGGGCTTGAGATCTGTAAACTGATTTATTCTTGGACTTTGTGGAGGGGCCATGACTTCTTTTTTATAAGTAGTTCAAGTCAAATTTCTATCCTCTAGACCCAGAGCTACAACCCACAGCCCAACCTCCCATATATCTAAGTAAAGTTTCTTTGGCACATATCTACACCCTTTTGTTTTTGTTTAAGGTATGCTGGGCTTTTGTTCTGGGACTATTGATTCATCACCAGAGATCATCACTATCAACTTCTGTCACCACACAACCAAACACCATCCACCTCTAAAACTATTCCTTCTAAAACCATCTGGTCTAAGATATCCCAGCATGCATCACAGCAAAGGATTCACAGCTAGTTTACATAAGGAAGTCATATGGGAGTTAAATGTGTTATAGATCTTGGACTTCAAGAAAAATTTCACAGATATCTACACTAATTAGTTGTTAAATTCTCATCATAAATTGTTTGAATAATTATTCAAGATTTTCTTATAATTTTAAGAAGCTTAAATATTTCCTATATAATATTTTATATATCATAAGTATTTATTGACAAACCTTTTTATCATGTATTATACAAAGCAAATGAATGCACTACCTTCTAAGTGAAATGTAATTTAGAAATCAAATTTGGTTTCTATTAATGAAAATTTATAATATTCAATGTGGCATTTTTCTTTCAAGAATCTTAGAATGTTGCGTGTATTCATGTGGTCCCTCAACACACCTTACTGTCTCTCTGTTTTAGTGTATAATCAAGGACACAGAGATGAGGCTATCTGGCTAAGGTCAAACGACACACAGGAAGAACTTAGGGCAGGAGAAATTCGCCATTTTCCAAGATTATAATATCTGTTTTGGTAATACAGCTCTTATTATTTTATGTGCATAATCAAGGTAAAATTTAGCATTTTTAGAATAACTTGAGATAACCAAAAATATGAATATATATCATTCCTAGAACTTTATGAGCAACTCACCTTTTACTATATATTAAAAACAATTTTTGCAATCTTTGTTTTTGGGAATTAAGTCACTGCGAATACATAGAATTAAGGTAGATAGTCTTCATTTTATAACATCATTTGCCCAGTTATAAGACAACTAATCCCTAAACCAATGAATAGACTAAAAAACAAACAAACAAACAAACGAAAACCCTACATTAATTACAAGATAAGTTATTGAGTTACAGCATTAGAATAATCCTGCCTGCTTCTGATTTCCTAAAGATATAAGAATCACTAATAGACATTTTTCTACCCAGAACACAAACATGTAATAGTGTATTTTTAAGTTTATTAAACATTTTTGAAGTTTATTAAAATTCAAATTTTACCTGAGAAAAAGTATCTCTCTGGTGTAGCTGACGATCCAGCTTTTCTGACAACGTCTTAACGGGGTGCAGGGCGGGAAGGTCGACACTGAGCGTGCCGACTGCACATCAGCAACAACAGGGATCGCACGGTCCAAGAGCGTTTTTAAAACTCTCTTCAATGTAGTGAAGTTTTTCATCAGACCAGGTCCTGTGAATATAAGTTCCATATGTTTACTACCTACTGTGCAAAATAAGTGGTTATTCCATAGAGTTACAAAACTACTACTTTCAATTCCAGGAGGTCCTCTTTAATATTATGGGCTTAATAGAAAAAAAAAAAAAAAACAGAAGTTTACTGCACACTTTCATTCATATTTCATTTCATAACTAAAGGTGCCTTGAAAGTGCCAAATTAAATTCATTTTTCATAGGAAACTTAATCCTACAAAAGTCAGTGACTGTCTAAGTATTAGAGGTTATTGCTATTTTTATCCTCTAGTAAAGTACTATTCTTACAACTCTCAAGCCTACTCATTCATATCTTATTTTGCTCCTTGATAATTTTTTAACAGCTACTACTTGTGAGTCTTTGTTGGAAATGTAGTATTTGTCCTTCTGAAGTTTACATTTTAGTAAGGAAGAAAGACACACCGTAAACTATAAAACTAATAAATGCATAAATTATACAGGATAAGGATGATGTGGTGTGCAACTTTTTAGATAAAATGGTAAGAGTAAGCTTCATTGACAAAATGACCTTTGAAAAAAGATTTGAAGGGATTGAGAGAATTAGGAGGGAGTGGAGGAGGACCAGGGGAAGGAGTCAGCTTACTTGAGCCTTAACAAGGAGACAGTCTGGCTCAAGTGATTAAGCTAAGAGAAAAGTCAGGAGAGGTTCTGAAGATTCAGATAATGTTGAGTCCCTTGGGCCATTGTGAGAAGTCTGGCCATTACTCTGCAGAAATGGAAAACCACTACACAGATATGAGCAGAGGCATCATATTATCTGACTTACATGTTCAAAGGCTAACTCTGGCTATAGTATTGAGAATAGACAGTAGAACATAGAAAGCAAATTAGAAAGCAGAAAGAGCATTTAGGTTATTGCAATAGTGTACAGGGGAAACGATGGTCACAACGGTTTTAGAAATGTTTAAAATACTTTGTTATATTGTTTGAGAAAAAGATAGAACTGAACAATTTATTTACTCATTCAAGCAATATGTAAATCTTTATGGGCATAGCTTAACAGCCATGATGGGTAAGATTTGGACTCAAGGATCAGACATACTTGGGTTAACTGCCACTTAATGATTACTGATTATTAATGACATTGGGGAAAAATAATGAATAAATGTATTTACTGATTGAGAATCATTAGTCAATGTGAAAAAAATCTTGCATTTAATGATTTTCTAGACAACATTGTTGACAAAAGAGAAGTGTGGGGAAAGAAGCCAACTGCAAGAAAATAAGTGTTAGGGGAAAACAGGTGTGTATGTATTCTGGGAGGGATGTTAAATTAAGTTATAGAATGTAAATAGCAAATAGTGATTATATTTTGAATTTTCATAGTGCCTTTTCAAAGCACCCCCCCCCACACTGGCTACATTTTCTTCACAACAATCCCAGGAAAACAGAGAAATGAAACTCAGAGAAAAAAAACTATGTATCTGGTGATACAGAGTTGAGTAGTGGAAGAGCTAAACTAAAACTAATCACCTAGGCCTTCCGTCAAATGTAATTGTTACTATACCCAACTGTTAACAGTTTTAAAAGGGGACAGTGTGTTACCCAAGGCATCTACATCATCGCCTTAATAAGAGCACAGAGATAAATATTTTCAGTGGCAAAAATATGCCCTGCTTTAAATATTTCCCATCCTTGGATTGTGAATACAGTGACTGTATTTGATCAAACAGTAACAAGACAACAACAACAACAACGACCTGGGGAGGGACGTCTATTCAGGCTCTCCCAAGTCGTCTTAATACACAATGTCAGAGAATTTGAATTGTCAAAGAAGGAAAGAAGTCTATGAAGAAAGCTACAAACTGCAAACTGCAAGGACAAACTAAGCACTACCCCTACTCTGAGAGGGGTTTTGGTTGTGGGAAGAGTTCTCCAGAAAGGGGAACTATAAATATTTATATACAATGCATTACCTGCACTCCAATTGTAGAAACTATGTTCACGATGAGCTTAGATAGACAACAGTGTAAGGAGATTTTGTATCACTATCTCCATATGCAAACACACTTGCACCATAGTGTTGATAACACGTTCTTACGGGCAGAAGGACATAGGAATAGTATATTGCATTAATTGAATAAATATTTTTAGATATGGACTTACAATTACATTTATTGCCAGGAGGGGTGTGTGTGAATGTATATGGGTTGCCCAATCATTGCTTACCAGAATATGGCAAGATGAATATAGAAGATGGCGTGTTTACTCCTCATGTTGGCGTGAACAACTCGGTAGTACCCAAGGTGGAGTGCCAGAGGATGTGCAAACTATTTTGCCAACACTGAAGTGATGGAGCATTCCCTTGGCAATCCTGCTAAAGCCACTCAGATTTTTTATCTAATTTCAAGTAGGGACTAAGGCAAAGAAATCCAATTTTCCTGCAAGATGGTGAGTTTTCAAAAGTACTGTGAAAATTTCTCTTAAGAGGGATTTAGAAATGAGTCTATCTTGTTAAGATAAATAAACAAACAACCTTTCAGATGGCCAAATAAGAATAAAGTTTTGGGAATGCCCATTGAATGAGCTTCGTGAGGAGCCCTCCTTTGCTTTTTTCTTTTTAAGCTCAGAAACACTACACAGGGCCTCTAGTTTTATTCTTCATCAGAGGCTACCTTTGAGTTGTAGAGACATAATGGGAAACAAAGTCTGGTCAGTTCAGGGAAGAGTGGCCTTCCCTGCACTGCTGAGGTGTTGGGGTCAGTGTCCTTACATTAATGGTGACTTGGAGGACAACGATGGCAAACAGGGGCCTGAAAAGAAGTGATAAATGAGAGACAGAACAGTGAACCCAAGAGTGTGGTCTCATGGACCATGTTGTAGAGAAACCTCTGCCAAATAAAAGACTTGGGGTGATTACATCATAAGCATGTCTTTTTTCATGGGGAAGAGTGCTGGAATTTATGTGCAGACATTTATTAAGGACCTGCTAGGTATATACCTTTGTGAAAGAGGTGAGATTGAATGCTGCCTTAAATTCTAGCAGCGAAGCAAGTTAACCAAAACAAGTAAATCAAATAAGGACATCCTACTTACTAAAATCAAAGTTCAGGAGTGCTTTTTCACCAAACTGGATTTTCTTCATTATTCCCATCCCAATAAATATTTCTAACCCCTACATAAAACCCGGGAGTCATCCTTGACAACTTGACAGTCACTTTAGAAGAGGTTTCAGTAAGAGTTCCTGAAGATAGGTGGGTGCGATTGAATTCTCATCAAGGTGCTGTTCTGGACTCAAACATCTCACTTGCCTGTGCACATCAGAGCCCAATAAGATGCAAACAGGAGCTGTACTCAACCTGCGCCTAACTTCTCAATGGAAATGTCTTGCATTGTTTAAAATACCCATCTTCGCCCTGGCTGGTGTAGCTCAGTGGATTGAGCGCGGGCCTGCAAACCAGAGGATCGCAGTTCGATTCCCAATCAGGGCACATGCCTGGGTTGCAGGCCAGTTCCCAGCAGGGGATGCACAAGAGGCAACCATACATTGATATTTCTCTCCCTCTCTCCTTCCTTCCCTTCTAAAGATAAATAAATAAAATCTTAAAAAAATATCTGTATGAAATACCTATCTTGTAATTTGGGGAGAGCTCATTACTTTGGTGGATGGCTGCATGAGAAAGCCTCAATTCTTGGAGGAAAAGTATCTACAAATGGCACCTGATATTCTAGTATGGAACTTGAAACATCAGTCAGTCATATTTTCCCATAGTAACCTTCTAAATGTCTCCTGTATCAATGAGTAAAGTAATTTTTTGGTACTGGCCCTACCAAATTATTGTACTATAGCTCTGTCAGGTCACAGATACCGTCAGTTAGGTTTATAGCAGCAAACATCCTTAGAGCCTCTGACAGTGTTTTGCGATAGTTGTGGGCAATAAATATCTTCAAAAGAATGATCTCCCATCCCCAAATCATCACCCAATCTTGTTATGGTATCCACTAAGTAATTGCTGCTCTATAATAAATATATCTATTTATCTTTTCCGGAAGCAATCACTATGTTTTCAGATCAGAGGCAGAGTTACTCTTACTGACAGCAATAACCAGAGTTTGCCTCACCCAGTTCTCCCTGTCAAGGTCATGTGATAAGAGCCAGACATTGTCCAGTGCAGGTAAATAGGGTTTTTGCACTAAAAGAGAGGAACCCTAAAATTGTGACTCTGGATATATATATATATATATATATATATATATATATATAATAGGGTTATTATATATATATATAAAATAGGGTTATATATATAATATATAAAATAGGGTTTTTGCACTAAAAGAGAGGAACCCTGAAATTGTGACTCTGGATATATATATATATATATATATATATATATATATATATATATATAATCTCTTCCAAAGGAGGGAGAGGTACTTTGCTTTCTAATGTCTTACCATCTTCTCAAATGAAAATCGCTGCTCTAGTTTTTATTGCCCTTTAAAGTGTAAACATACAGCTCCACAGAGATAAATTTCTAAATATCTCTGGTGGTTTCTCACTATCTCAGATTTGCTATTCAGGAGCATTTAACGTCTAAGGATTTTCTTTTAACTCAGAGTCTAGTTCTCTGTCTCAGAAAAGTCTGACCATGCAGAAACATGAAAATATTCCTTGTTTTCCATCAGTCTGCACATCTCTTCTCTTCTCCACTGTCTTCCTACTGAGCTACCTTCCTTTCTCATCTGGACTGTTGCAGTAGCTTCTCTCCATCTTCTCTCACCCCTACTGATCCTTTCTCCAGCCCAGGATCCAGAAAGTGACCTTTTGAATGCAGACAGGGTCATGTTCTGTAACTGGCATCTAGGTTATAAACTCTCTGATTCAGTGTTTGGTTCTACCTGCTGCTGAGCCTGAATTACCTGCCATAGGTCCCTCCTGGAATAAACACAGCATTCCAAGTTCCTCGGGCCATCATCTGTCATTGCTCATCTCTTAACACCACTGTTTGTCTCAGTCTCCCCTTGGGGTGGAGACTGGTGTTTTTCATGGCCTCTACTGTGGCTCTTGTTGAGCTTCAGAAAACCACATGAATTCAGATAAATTGATACTTACCCCAGAGAGGGTACTCCTAGACTCAGTGCCTCCTCTTGGGAAAGAACTTGTGTGACAACGAAATTAGAGGTATTTCCTTGTGAAGCTGGGCGTAGCTCCCTTACAGACACTGTGCATTGGCTTTCTCTATTTTGCTTCCTTACTTACCCTCTTCACTCCCTCTTACCACTTTTGATTTGAAACCTCCAGAAAGCTTAGACAAATAAGCTTTTTTTCAGGTTCTAGGATGCAGGTGGCAAACTCAAGGCCTGTGGGCTGAGTCTGGCCCTCCACCTTACTTTGTCCGGCCTGGCACCTTGTTGCAAGGTGCTGGGCTCCTTGTCCCAGGTTAAGGAGTAGTTACATTTGACCCTATGAAGGCAACTGTGAAGCTGATGTGGCCCCCAGCAAAAATGATTTTGACACCTCTGTTCTAGGAAATTCAGACTATAATGCACCACTCATTGAAATATTTCATTATTCATTATTTTAATGAGAAAACACACTAGGCTCTTTTACGTAAGTTTTATAGTCACATAAGCCTCAGTAAATGCTCCTCATCTTCAGTGCTCTTTTTCTTGCTCTTAAAGCTCTGTATACACAGATTTTCTTTCACTTCTTCCACTATGTTAAGATTCTTCAAACCTCAGAAGCTTTATATATATTCTCCCTTTCCTGTACTGCTTCCCTGCTCTATTCTTCCCCATGCATCTATAATTTACATTCCTCTCTCAGGTATCAGATGAAAAATCACTTATTCAGGGTTTCCATCTTTCCACCAAGTTTAGATAAATTTTCTTTGATATTCTATTGTATCACCCCCACATACTCTTCACAAATCTGCACTCAATTCTAAATAAATGATCTGTGCCACCAACACTTATTTATTAATTGTCTGACAACCAGCTTACTCCTACAAACTTAAACTCTCTACAGGCAGAGATTGTGTCTTCTTAATTTTTTTCAGTTTTAGGTCCAGTGCTACACAGTCTGACAAGTACTACTGGTTTGATTCCCAGTAGGGGCACATGCCTGGGGTGTGGGCCAGGTCCTGAGTGGGGGCCACGTGAGAGGCAACCACACATTGATGTTTCTCTCCCTCTCTTTCTCACTCCCTTCCCCTGTGCCTAAAAATAAATAAATAAATCTTAAAAAAGAGAAAATGAAGTTTTACTTTCCAAGCTCATTGCCCAAAAATAAATTTATGTATCTCAGCTGATCTTTTGAGAGACACATATAATGCATTTAAAATTTATCTTGACTTTTCTCTCATATGTCAAATTCTAATTTTGTTATTTAATCAATTATTGTTTAAAAAAGAGTGAACTTTGGGTGGTAGGCACACAATGCAATGTACGATTATGTATCATAGAAACATACACTTGAAATCTATATGATCTTATTAAACAATGTCACCCCAATACATTTAGGTAAAATATTTTTAAAAGAGTGAGTACATAATGCACAAGAGTTAGGGAATGATTTTTCAGGTTGATATCAAATTTTTCTTGGATTTCTTCAATTTATTTTCAAGAAGAAATGAGAGTAGGCAGAACAACATCAGTAATTAGAGGTACGGGGTGGTGAACATCTGAGAAAAATGCTGGTTTTTCTATTAATGACAAGATTTTGGATTTCATTTTTTATTCCATTTGCAGAGGTGAGTTTTTATTTTTTTCACCTGAGCATTTGAATACAGACATTACTTGGCAGGGCAAATGTTGCTGTAGATAGAACGTAAATAATTATCATAAAAGTATGTGATTCAATATTTGATAAAAAAATAATATGGTACACAGAATACCAAGATTATTTCTAGTGACCTTTATACTTTTATAAACTTATCTCTTGAATGTAGGCAGATATTTTGGTAATACTACCTTGATTATATGGCAAGGGAATTTTTTGGATATAATCAACATATCAAACCAAATGACTTGGAGGTAATAAAAAGAGGATGGGGACATTATCCTAGGTGGGCCTGATGTCATCAGGTGACCATTTTAATAACAGATATTTTTTGTGGCCTTACCTGTTTGATTTTTCCACCTGGTCTCAGAGAGGAGAAGCAAATAGGCATATTGCAAACTACCTACATAGAGAAGCAGCCTTTACGAGCTGAGCAAAGTCCCCAGTGAACTTCAGCAAGAAAACAAAGACCTCAGTAATGCAGCATTAAGGAACTGAATTTAGCTAACAGCTTAAATAAGCTTGGGTGAAGACCTTGGGCCTCAGATGAAACCGTGGCCCCAGCTAACACACCTTGATTGCAACCTGGTGAGATCTGAGAGGAGAACCCAACTAAGCTATGTGTAGACTCCTGACTCAAGGACTCTGTGAGATTATAAATTTACTGGGTTGGGCAAAAAGTCCGTATGATTGTTTTTCCATAAAACAAAAGATGCATTTTTTATTTTCACCAGTAACTTTTTTGATTGGGATATTTTGAGTATGTCAGCTATCTGCCACTATTGGCTTCCAGTGGGTAGAGGCCAGGGGTGCTGCTAAATATCTCCCATGCATAAGACAGCCCCGTGGAAAACAATTACTTAGCTAGAATATGAGCAGTACCAAGAAACTAAAAATCCACCTTTGACACATTCATTCAGTCACAGCACCTTCTCCACACCATAGGCTGCACAGATCTTTTTTGGGTTTTAATTACATTTTTATCTTTCTGGAAATAATAAAGGATAGTAGGCTGAACATATTGCATATTTTCTTCCATCTTCAATATTAATATGGCTGCACAAAAATTCACCAATTTTGATGTTTTTTTAAATGCCTGCTGATATGACAGCTGTTACAATACAATCCAACCAAATTGTTTTGAATGAGGTTAAAGACAACTAAGCACTACTAGAGCCATTGTATAGAAAAAACTAAACAAACTTTTTGCCCAACCCAATATATTGTTTTAAGTTCCTAAGTTTGCAGTGTTATACAAGCAACATAAAACTAATACAATGAGTGTAGTCTACTTATTTTATTTTTTACTTCTTTTCCATAAACAAGCAAGAGTGGAAGTATATCAAGCTAATTATCACATGTTCTCCGGACATCAGAACCATCATATCCAAAAATGGAGCAGGCAGAGACAAAAGCCAGCTGAAAAAATAGAAAGGTATCCTGTAGAATTCTTCCTGGACACCGTAGATCCATTTTCTTATTTGCCACCTAAATCATTCAAAATGATTCCTAAGACTCTGTAATGTGTCATGTGATCAGGAAGGTATTATTTTATACATGACCATTTCAAAGAGCAATCTGGAAATATTAATAAATGAGAAGCACCCTTTCAATTACTCATTATACTTATGGGAATGAAATATAATTGAATATGCAAAAATTGGACATAAGGTTATCCATTGCATTATTGCCTATAATAGAAAAAAATCAGAACTAACTTAATATCCTATTAAGTGGATGTTGTGGAAATGAATTATAATACATTTATGCTTTAAGACGTTTGCAGCTATTATAAAAATAACATTGATAAATATATTCTGATGTGGATGGATAACAACAACCATTTTTTAGTGAAAAATATTACTGGGTAGTATGTACTGCATAATACCATATATAAAAATGAATATTTTAAGTATGTGTGAGCGTTGTATTTATTGAGCACACCTGGAAGCCTACACATGAGGCTGTTAATAACATTCAGTTGGGAAAAAAACTCAGTGTTTTCTACTATGTTTTTTTCTTTATTCTCACACTACTACACATCCACAAAACTTAGACACTAGATGCATAAGGCTGTTCTCCCCCCAAGTAATTATCTCATACGAACTGGTGTCCTATAATTTAACTCAATTCTGACACTACCTACCTGGTGATAGCATCAGATTCCACAGGTTGAGGACTCATCCTACAAGACTACCCTGCTTTCAGACGCTAAACCCAGATTAACCAGAAGTACTGTCCAACTTGGCTACAATTTAGATGTTCCTGTAAGTCCCTTTTAGGATTCAACTAATTGTTTAGAGGGTCTAACAGAACCCAGGGAAATACCTACTTATGTTTACCAGTCTATTAAGGATATGATAAACTGTATAGATATTCTATCTGCATGTATGGAAACTCCAACATTTTATTATAAATATATTTACATATGGAAAGATAGGTATATTAAAGACAACTTAACATATAATGCAGTAAAAAAGTTAGATATGAAACAGTATTTTTCCCTTAATATATCTAAGATATAGGCAGGTAAACATGTGATAATATAAAAATATATACATATAAAATATTAATTTTATGATGGAATGCTGGTGATTTTCACTTTATTTATATTTTGGGTTGTGTCTGAATCGAAACAAATTTAAAAGTATATATTTTCATTTTAGATTAATAATTGACTTGAATCATTTATACACTTAAAATACTTTTTTCTAAATTGATCTAACCTATTTCACATGGAAAATATCAGCTGCTGATCTATTTTAAAGCTGTATAGTTAGATGAATATTAAATTTACGTCAATTAAACTTAAGCTATTAATTGAAACCCACTTAAATTTATCTCAGTTATTTTTAGACATTGAACACATTTTACATAATTTCTATATTAAATGTAATGCAATAAAAAATGCATAGCATCTTCTATTACCCCTTTGATATTAAATTGATTATTTGTCAATTAGATTTATTCCTGTCATAATAATTAAAAGTTAATGTACTTAAGTATTCTAATATGATTTTGTTTCAAGCCAATGCTGAAATGCATAATTGATTCTTTCTCTGTTTCTTTCATTTACTGGGTCAAATAGTTAACTAGTGTGGAATCACTCTTAATTGTTATCATCTGTCAGTAGTTAACCCACCCAAAATTTCCCAATATTCTCAGAATTTTGAATTAAAGAGAACATTGCTGACTAATCAAATATTGTTCAAGCAATCATCTAATACTGTAATAAAAACTATGTAATTAAGGGAAGAATATTTAAAAGAATTATATATTGCTGCTCATATAAAATAATTCCCATAGGGCTAACCCTCAGAATAATGAATGTTTCATTAGCAATATAGAGTAAGTATTGCTTACATTAATTCCAATAAATAAACATTACTGGATTTTTAAATATGTATATACTTACTGTATTTTATGTTTCAAAATATACATATAAATGCTCAGTTTTTTCTATAAATATTTTACAAAATTATATACAGGAAATACTTTAGTAATGTCTTAGAATTTTGTCAAATTGTGGGACTACTCCCTCTTTGGAATGATATTTTGAATTTTTAACTACAAAGATATGTGACTTTCAAGAACTAAGGGAAACCAATCAAAGGCGTTATCCTGTCCAACTTTTGGGTCTTCCAAAACAATGTTTCAGAAACCTAGAATTCTTTCAAATGTGTGGCATTCCAGTACCCAAGTCACTGTACTCACCTCCACAGAGAGGTAGAGGCTAAGAGTCAACAGCCATTTCCTCAAAACATGATTCAGTAAATGCTTCAAATGATAGGGAATCTCTCCTTTTTTCTGACTATCCCATTGGGACCTCCACTCATGGTTCTTTTACATCATGCAAAGAATATGCAAGAATGGCATTTATTCACAACTTTCTTACCTCATTTAATTACCAAGAAGTAGCTGACTCTTTTATCTCATGCAATCATTAGAGATGAGGTGAGAAGAATTTTTGAAGAAATATAATTTTACATATAAAATTTGAAAACCTATGCCCTGGCTAGTGTAGCTCAGTGGATTGAGTGCAGGCCTGCGAACCAAACAAATGCGGTTCAATTCTCAGTCAGGGAACATGCCTGGGTTTCAGGCCAGTTCCCAGCATGGGAAGCACAGGAGGCAACCATACATTGATATTTCTCTCCCTTTCACCTTCCCTTCCCCTCTAAAGATAAATAAATTTTAAAAAATTGAAAACCTATTTTCATCTTCCCTTTACACATAAGTTCTCCTCATGGAAAAGTTACACAATTTCCTTTTACACATAATTTCTCCTCATGGAAGAGTTACACACATTATAGAATAACTATTAGGAAAAGCAAAATTGTTTTATTTTTATGAGTAAGTTTAGAAAATTATATTTATTTTATAGTGAGTATTAGGAGGATCTGTCAACACAATAAATGAGAGTTGACTAAGGATACTTCAAAGCTGTTAGGTATTTGACAAATTTTATTTATCAATAAAACAAGTAATAACAAATTAATTAATTTATCTATGAAAAATCTACAAAAATTTTTTTACCAGAACCAAGAATTTGGGGGGTCACCTTCAAATTCTACCTAGAATATGTATATTCTCTAATTTCAATCTCATAAAAACTGTTGGAACAAGGAGATATTATACCTTATTATGTAGAAAATAGCAGACAGAGAGGCTCACTAAAATTGTTAAATGTTTTACAAGTTTTTGTGAGCATGGTTTTCATTAGAACTCTGCTTAACTACACTATTACTGAGTTAGTGGAGACTTTATTGAAGAATAAGAATTAGGTAGGCTTATAAACACTGGCAATGTTTTATTGTGCAGAGAAAGGTGATGGCAGCTCAGGTAAGAACAAAATAGCACAAACCAAAGCATAAGGGCAATAAAGAACCTAGGTTATTTTGGTAACAAATAGACTTCCAGCAGTAGAAAAGAATCTATGTAGGAAGAAAATGGTGATAAAACAAGAAGATGGGTTTGGGCCAGAGAAAAATGACCTTCAATTCTAGACCAAGGGGTTTTACCTTTGTTCTAATTGCAAGGTTCTAATAGTTTTATTGATCATAATGAACAATGGAAACAGTTTCTCTTTTAATTCATTACAGTTACCTTAAGCTGAGTTAGAGATCTCATGAGCAGAGACCCAGAACAGGAGCCAGACCTAGCATGTTCATCTCCTCAGGTGTTCACCCAACTTCAGAGACCAGAGAGGATTCTCTACCCCTTGCTATCATGTAGTTCTACCAATTCTCTCGCATTTCATAACTACTTGAATCTATTCCATTTGGACTCTTAAAATACACAAGGAATTTTTCATTTGTTTACTGTGCATCTCATCTGTGTCAAACACTGATAAATGTTTTATCAATGGCCTTCAAGATTTATGAATGTGTAGAGAATGTCCTAACTGTTCTATTATATATACAAATATGTTAACTAATATTCCCTTTGCACTTATGGAATATCTTCAACCATACTTAAGTGTTATGGGGAAAACCTAGCCCAGGCCCTTGAGTAAATGGGTGGAATACTATAAAGACACATGACATGTACAGTACATGAGGAGCTACATATGGTGAAATGACATATAATGCTATATGACTATGGAAGTGGGGGTGGGGTGAGCAAAGGGGGCAATGGGGAAAAACTGGGACATCTATAACAGCATAAGCAATAATTAAAAATAAAAACTTTATTTGTAAACAAATACTATATGAAGGTTGAGAAAAAGTAGTTGAGTTGGATAACAGGGTCCCACAGGAATTGGTACTTAAGCTCTTAAAGATGAGGAAGATACAGCCCAGTCATCAAAAACAAGTCAAAAATCCATGTAGGAAGTTGAAAATAGGGTCACAAAACTAATATGTTACAGACTGTAATCTAGTCTGCCTTAATATCTGATGTTTAATAAGCATGACTACAGTATCTAAAAAACAATCTCAATCTCAGTCTTTATACTGATATAATTCACCTGGATTTTTTCACAACATTAATTTGATATGTGGCACACAAGTTAATTCTGCTTCTGTTATTCCATAAGAATTCCACTCAACAGCTACATTAAAGAAAAACAGAAGTCTAAGATCTATAAAATTAATGTAACAGTTATAATACTTTATTCTTATTTTATTTTAAATGTTTTTGCAAGCTTTCAACTAGACAACTATTTATGTCCTAGAAAGTTACATCTTCATGACAGAATTTGTTTTCAGGAAAATAGTTGCAAAAGCGCTGGTGAGATTGGTTTCTTTGTGAAAACAAAATTTATTTTGGAAAGATGTGAAGGTCATTTTAAAAAGTGCATTTTTAGGAAAAAGAAGTACAAAAAGCAATTAATTAATTACAGATAAGGAGGGAAATTTAAGCCTGCCATTTAAGCCATTTCACACAGCACCATATAATGGTTTACAAGTGACAGATAATGGTTATGAAGACCCTAGATGGGGAATGACCTAGTAAATCTAGTCAAAAACAGTAATCATATAACCAATCAAGTTGTTAAAATTTGGAAAACCAAGTTAAAAATGAATGAACTTCATGGAAAATATACTTTTGAATTATCTTTTAAAGTTATTGCATATCAAAATTCTAAAAATCAAAATATTACTATAGAAGTCATAACAGGCATTGAATTTTTTTAGTTATATAAATAAGGTTAATAACTGGAAATTTGGAGTAAAGGAAACAATATAACTATTAAAAATATGGATGTAGATATTTAAGTAAGCAAAAATCAAGAGGGAAAAGGAAGAAATATAGGAGAAATGTAATGGTCTCCTCATTACATAAAAGTGAAGTCTGAATATATTATTTCTAGATTACAATCTAGTGTTAACAGTTTATACATATTGTTCTGACTAGTGTGGCTCAGTTGGTTGGTTGTCAACCTGCAAAGCAAAAAGTTGCTGGCTTGATTTCCAGTCAGGGCACATGCCTAGGTTGTGTGTTGAGTCCCTGGTCAAGCACAAATGAGAGGCTGCCAATCAAAATCTCTCTCTCTCTCTCTCTTTTTAAATTATTCATTTCTAGAGAGAAGGGTAAGGAAGGAGAAAAAGAGAGAGAGAAACATCAATGTGACAGAGAAACACCGATCGGTTGCCTCTCACACGCCCCTGTCTGGGGACGTGGCCTGCAACCCAGGCGTGTGCCCTGACTGAGAATCCAGCCAGTGACCTGTTGGTTTCAGGCCAGTGCTCAACCCACTGAGCCACACCAGCCAGGGCCAATGTTTCTCTCTTACACTGATGTTTCTCACCCCTTCTTTTTCCTTTCCTTTTCTTCTCTCTAAAAGTAAATACAATCTTTAAAAAATTTTAAATACTTTATACATATCAAGATATAGAAGTAAGCATAATATAATATAAAATAATGTTATATACATAAACATATATATACATACACACACAAACATATATATGAAAATCTAAGAAATGATAGGAAATTTTATTTTAGTTATTTAACACCATATACATTTAAGCAGATTTATTAAAAAATGTTGAGTGTATAGAATGACAATGAGTACATTAAGAATTTATAGCCATAAAATAGGGAATGCCTCTTTCATTTTCTTTTTTTATTGTTTTAATAAGGCTATACAAAAGCTGATGATTTAAAAGATGAATAGAGGAGAGAAATATAAAGATAAAATGAAACTAAGTGGGGGCACAAAAAGATAGCTATATAGTGATAAATGGTATGTAACATAATAGAATATTATATACATTTTTAACAAATAACATGACATTTTTGATAAAAACTCATAATTTTTGTTATTAAATAAAAACATAAATTCTAAAGCAAACCCTGTATCCTGACTCTCCAAGCTGCTGTCTGAAAATACTTGCTCAAACAAGTAATACTTTTAGATAATCCCTAATTAGTAAGCTATACTAAATTCAGATATTTAGGGGAAAGGATAAAATTTCTCTTTTTATTTTTAATCTGAAGAAATCATTACACACATACACACAGTGACCCCTTTCCCTAGAGTTTGCCATTCATCTTTAAAGTTGGTTATATAAATTTTGTTACTTTTTAATTAGATAAAATTAAAGTAAAAGGTGGTGAACTGATATACATTTAGTTTCATAAAGTTTCTGGGGTAAAGAACTTTGATTAAGAACCACAGGGCAGATAATGTACAGACAACATTAAACCTAGGAAAGAACGACACGTGTGTGGAGGTGCTGTAAGTCAGCCTTCCTAACCTTGTAAAGGTGGCCTCCGATAAGAAAGGAATAAACTATATAGAAAGAAATTCAGAAAATTTCTGTTTTATTCTGTATTATCACCATCTTTTTATATTTACATAAAATATTCTCACCTAAAATAATACTGTTTTTTTCTTCTGAAAGAATCATGTTGATTTTTAATTCCCAAAATGTCTTAATATCAGAATTTGGAGTGTAAAATCACAAAGAAGCCAATTTGCCAATTCAAGAGCAAAAACAAAGAAAAAGAAGAAGAAGAAGGAGAAAAAGCTAAGCATCAGGAAAAAAATTGTTACCCAACAGACTGTTAGTTCCCTACACAATGATATTTGTGAAGAAATGGCTGTTCTCACAAACCACCAAAATGTGGGACTAGAATGCGCTGCTTTGAATTATATTCTGTGATGATAATGCCTTGTGCTCTCATTTATTTTTATGTTTATAGAGCTCCACTTTGTGAGCTTTTCTTAGTGGTTTTCCATTCTACTGGCAGTTCCAAGCCACTCTCAAATATTACTAGAGGGGATAATCAAGGTAACTTCAGTTCAGTTCTCATGTTTGTTTGTTTTTCCCTCCATTCCAGGCTAACAGCCATCCCTTTTTAGCACTAAGGCATATATATGTGGTTAAAATATTTATTTTAGTTTGGCTCTATTCCTGAGATCCAGGATCAAACTTTCTTTTGTAGCTGAGAATATCACCTAACATGATAATATGTTGCTAATTGAATATAGTGTTTAATATCTAGGGAGTAGGTAAGGAATCACTGAAAGCAAGACTCTATATTCTGCACTAAATAGAGTTTCTATTTCTATTTTTCTAAAAAATTAATAAACCAAAGAAACACATTTTATTTTTGAAGTTTAACCTTACTTAAAGATCATAAGAGATCATTTAAATCACAAATTTGAAGAACTAATAAGTAATATATAAAGAACTGATTTTAACCAGTCAAATAGTAATATATGTATATGTGTGCATATGTATATGTATATATATTACTGTTCATTCTATTATGTATCTGTGTTTAAAATTTAACTCTAAACATTTATTTTTACCTGCTATCAACATCTGGAAAAATTCTTAAGTGATGGGAAATAGACCATTGAAGGTCAACACTTTACCTATTAGTCACTGAGTGGTTTCTTTTACTAATGCCTCAATAGTCCAAGGGAATTGAAAAAAAGAAAAAGCCAGACTATTTAGCAATAAATGTTCTGAGATACTATCATTTATTTTCCTTGAAAATAAATTGTGAAGCATCATATGCATCTACATAATAATCACTTTGTGAGTGTGATAAGTAGAAATCTATTTTTTAGTGCGCTACTACGAAGGTTTATCTTATACAGTCAGCAAATCTGAAAAGAGAGTAAGAAAACTAAAATTAGAAGGATTCCTTTGTCACCACTGCATTTTCTAGAGTTACTTGGGTACCAGTCTATCCAAGGAAGACTTTATTAGCCCACAGCAGCAATTTAAAAATTCAGTAGTCTAATTTCTATAGAAAATGCCCCTGAATCACAGCATAGTAAGTACAGTGCTTGCATCTTACTCCCAGGGCGTCTGGCAGAGGCAAAGCAGGGGTCTCAGTGCAAGTGGGTTAAGAACCACTCCTTTTTCCAAGGATGTGTATAAATGAGTTCTATACATGAGAATAAATGTTCTTGGCCTACAAAAGGATACAATAAATCCTGTAAGTGCCCCTTCCCAGGCTTCTGTGTGTCTCTACTTTTGACATTGAACACTTAGAGGTACAATGCTGCTTCCACTGGAGCCATTTTGCCCACATACGCAGTTACTGGGACTGTACATCCCTGAGGCAGTTCTTAGCTAATGACTGACTGCTGTAGAAGCACGAAAACCCCCACACCCGCTTTTTTAACCAGAACACTGAGGCACAGTGTATACCCTGGAATAGGGATCACCAACCCCTGGGCCACAGACCATGTAGGGCCATGGCCTGTTAGGAACCAGGCCACAGAGCAGAGGGAGAGCAGTGGGCAAGCCAGTGAAGCTTCATCTGTATTTACAACCGCTCCCCAAGGCTCCCATTACCGCCTGAGCTCCACCTCCTGTCAGGTCAGCAGCAGCATTATTTTCTCATAGGAGAACCTATGCGCTGAAATCATCCCCAAACCACCCCCCACTCCCTTTTCCGAACGTGGAAAAATGGTCTTTTATGAAACCAGTCCCTGGTGCCAAAAAGGTTGGGAACCACTGCCCTAGACTTCCTCTGTGGAATGTGAGGAGACTGAAAGGGGTATCCAACCTTTTGGCGTGTCTGGGCCACCCTGGAAGAAGGAGAATTGTCTTGGGCCACACATTAAACACGCAAACACTAACAAAAACAAAACAAATCTTATCATATTTTAAATAAATTTACAATTTTATGCTGAGGAGCATTCATAGCCATCCTGGGCCGCAGGTTTGGCACTTCTGCCTGAAATCAGACCTTTGATTGGCGGCTTCCCATATCTTCTCTTGGTTCTGTTACATTGTTACAATTTTATGTTGAGGGCACTTAAGAAATCTATTGCATGCAAATCTTCATCTCGGGACTTGCTTCTGACATGTATCTATGTGTCCATTTGTTTTAGGGCAGAAGTAATTGGGAATTCAAGTAAAAGGAGAGCACCCTGGTGTGGCACAGCACCCGCCCCATCTGCCCTCTTTGACTGATTTGAATCCCCAGAGAACTTCAGCTTGGAGAAGAAGGTACTATTTCATGAGCCACTTTTTGAGATTCTGAGTAATGTCCATGATCATTTGAGACCAAGGTGACAGACTATGGGATCAGAGTTAGAGATAGGGGCATTCTCCAAATTGTTGTGGAAAGCTCAGTAATATTTGGGTGTCTCAAAGATTGAGTATCTCAAGGATTGGGTATCTCATGGGTAAAGCAAGATGAGTGAATAATTTTATTGGAATTTACAGTACAGGGGTTTGGCAGTAGAGACAATGATGGGATACCATGAAGAACAGTTAACATAGAACAACATGTTCTTGAACATGTGAGGCATAACCAATGGGAAACCCCTTAGAGAACAGTCAGAGCTTATGGGGAACCAGAGAGAACAAGATTATTATATCATTGTAAAGGTGTCTTCATTGAATTGTGACACCCTTAGGTTATACTTAAGAACTAGATATTTCTAAGAGACCTTCTATTTCTTTTCTAACTCAGTAATGCCAAGAATAATATTAGGTGAAGAGATGATAATACTAATAGATAATACTATGCTCAATTTCTCAAAACTCTTATTTGTGACTATCATAGCAAGTCTCCTGGTTTTACATGTCTCATATAATTTTCCCATTATGTATATATAATGGGAAAATATATATATGGGATATATATATGGGAAAAAAATATTTTTTCCATTATATATATATATATAAAATTTTCCTCATATATATGAGGAAAAGAGACTGATAAATGTGTAAATTCACACAGCTATGACATGGTAGCATGTGTGCCTAGGTCCTTTAATTCCACATGATTTCTGTATTTTTAAAACACTGTACTATGAATACATGAAGTTCTTCCAAGGAAAGTGAACAATGTATTGGGTTACTTATGTGCGGTCACATGGAATTACTCTAAATTGTATGCCTTCTGACCATATCATAAATAACAGTATTCAAATGTTATGTCATATGCAGGATTTTAAAAACAAGATATGGCTGTTCCTCTGAAAGAAAATAAGCTGATGAAAACTCAGACATAGCATGCTTCTAATTAATGTATTCTCTTAATTTATGTGTTAACTAAACTTATCTAGATCAATGTCCTGTAAAACATATGAGAATATAATATATTGGGGGACTTTAATTGTGGCCTGGATAATTTGAAGGTCTTGATTTCCTCCATACGATTTGTTTTAAATTGATTTTAAGAGATTGCTTACAGTTTGGTTGAATGACAGGTAGGCTCATTAAACATCTTAGTGTTCATCAAGCTGGCTTCTTTGTCTTACTGTACTTGCAGTGGTTTTCTCCATCTAAGAATTTGGTACATAAAATTTCAAATTTGGGGCATAGGGATTTCAAAACATTATTAATAAAACATTCTCAAAATAAGATTCATAAAAGAGCATTTTTCTTAACAAGGTATCTGCTTAAAGAAGTAATTTA
>PVKM010014962.1:0-28426 GCA_004027735.1 Carollia perspicillata | reverse complement strand
CCAGATCATCTGACAAGAGTCCAGAGGTGGTGGAAGGATGGGCTCAAGAGAGACCATCACTCGAGGAAAGGATGTGGCATAAATCACAGGGAGAAATTAAGATGTATTATATTAGTAATTATAACTACTATTTTAATTAGTGGCTCATTGCTTTGCTTGCTGATTCACTTGGTTCTAAGGGAAGGACTGGAGGCTAACTCTCCCAAGGACATAACTTGGGAATTTATTAAGACCACAATACAGTCAGAAGAGGGTCCCACAACAGTCCAAACTAAACCCCCTCAAACTTCCCCCATACAGGAGGAAGTAAGTGACCAAACACAAACATCCCGAGCAGAGAAATTAAGTCAGGAAAAGTCTCCCCACTCCGACCCCTCCAAGTAGAGAAATTAGTCCAGGGAAAGCCAACATGTAAGCCCCTACCAACGGTCATAGGACTTTATGGTTCTGCTTATTTAATCAAAGGAAGGTTACAGTATCCACCTAAAGGGAGAAAAAGTCTCCAAAAAGTTTCCCAAACCCACTGACCCTCCCTTTCCTTACAAGAGTATATAATAAATAGACAGTTAGAATAGTAAATATTAAGGGACAACATGTAACCTTACAAAAGTCTTAGTTTCAGAGAATGCTTGGCACAGGCAAGACCTCCCTAGTGTATATTAACTAAGAAACAAAAGGTTTCTATAGTAAAGCAGTTACTAAGACCCATTGATCAGGAACTAAAATACTGTTACTAACTGAAACTTATACACAAGCCAAAAATATAATTAAAACATCTATCATATTTAAGGTCAAAATATTTTCCTAATATTATCAGATGTCACCAGACTTTAAATTGTATGATTAATTCTAAAACTGACCCACTTACGCAAAAAGCTGTAACCACAAAGCGCTAATCTCTGTCAAAAATAAAAGTATAAAATATTGCTTGCTGTGCAATAAAGCAGAGCAGAATTTCACCGTCCTTTGAGTCGTGTCGTTATTCTGTCTCTCAGCACCAATGCCTTACCCCCTGGCACCTTCAGACCCCTGGACTCTGCTGTGGCCGGACTGCGGCACAAATTCTATCTTAATTATTGGATTTATTGTTATCTCTCCATAAAGGCAGGATTTTTGTCTGTTTTGCTCACCATTGTAACCCAGAGTTAAAATAATAGTTTTCCCAAAGTACATGCTTGATAAATATTTGTTGAATATATGAATAATGAAATCTCATATAACTGTTATTGAAACAGAGAACAGGATACAGATATCAATCAACCAGTATCCAGACACTGCTATCTGCTGGGCCCTGTGGGGAAACTGAAAAAGGATATAGAGGAGTCCCTTCTACCTTAGAATTTATAATATTTGAGGAAATAAAACAAATTAGCCCACATAGTAACAAAGAAATAACTGAACCCCACCCTCCTTCTTCCTAGGATGTGCTTTCCCCTGTAGACTGATCTCCATCTCTCCTTTTTTGGATTGCTGGAGACTCACAGTCCACAGCATTCTTTCTGCTCCCCAGCCTAGGATTCAGTGCCTTGAGCTGGTCAAGGTCGTGGGCTCCAGGTGTCACAGTCCTTGGCCCCTCCTCAGAGTGGGATTAGAGGCTCCAACTCCATTGGTGCAGCTCTCTCATACCTGACACGTGTTGAAGCTGAAAGCTTCATTAGAACTGACTTTGATAGGCAACAGGAGCTCTCCAGGAAGCAGGCTGCCAGTACTGTCAGCCCAAATGGGGAGACAGGGGACCAGGGGCAAAATCACCATCCATCAATGAGACCTCAGAGTGCTTTGTGGATGCAAAGAATAAAAATCAACAACATTGAATGAGCATGTGCTGTTCTTAGACGAAACACTGAGTAATAGGTCTTCACTCTGAATTATTCCCATAAACCTCCATTTATTCCTTTTTGTGCAAAGCCAAATTTAGTCACCCAATACATGTGCACACATACAAATGCCACAAGAAATGCAGACATACCACACACACACACACCATGGCAAGTCTTGCCATCAGCCAGAGAGTCTAGGGAAATAACCAAAGAATAAATGAATAATGAATGAATGAATCTAACATTTTATGTGTAATCATTTAATAGAGGATGGAGCATAGAGCCACCTACTCTCAACCCTTCCAGTTTTAAACAGAGTTATTTACTGATATTGGAGTTCAATTTCTTTTAAAAAGAAATTCAAAAGTTTGGGATAAAGGGTTCCTCCCCAAAGCTTTTGCTGTTACTATAGTTGATAATTTTTTAAAATCTAATAATTTGTTAGGTACTTTTTTCTTTAAAGAGAGAAAACCTCTCTGAAGAGAATGACAGTGGGAACTGTCAGTCAGTCACCTGCAAGCATTTTCCTTCTCCTGGCAGAAAAACAGACAGACACACATACACATGCACACACACAGCCCAAGATGAGCTTATTGTCTGATTCTTAAACATGTGGATAGCCAAACATCACTGAACTTTTGAGGAAGCTCCACAACACAAAAGAGAAAGACCAAGATAAACAAGCAAAATATGTAGCTCTGAGAGAAACAGACATAATTTAGAAATACAATTTAACCTTTACAAATTTTCTAATTATAATATTTCTCAAACTATCTGAAGTAAAGCATTAGTTTTCAGTTTTTGGTTTGTGTTCTTTTTTTCAAACTTAGATACTTTCGTAAAGTACAATGAAAATAAAATGCTTGAACAATGAAAAAAATTTTCTAATTAATATTCCCAGAAAGAGTAAAAGTTATTGCATTAACAAAACACAAAGAGCTAACAAGCAAGAACTATTGTAAAATTAAAATATGACTCAAATGTTCAAGTAGATTGTAGATAAAATGTAATAAAACCATCAAGTAGTAGAATCAAGAGATGCAAAAAAGTAAAAGGTAAGATATATAGAGGATCAACCCAAGAGGCCCTATATCTAATCAACAGAGTAACAGAAAGGAAAACAAAGAGGAAGAAATCAAAAAAATATCACAAAGGTTTTTCCAAGAGCCAACAGACATGAGTGTCCAAATCTAGATGCCAGTCAAGTGCCCAAGGTAATGAATTACCTAAGTTATTTACATGCATATACATCTAGACTCAGCATTATAAAAGTTTAATATAGAAATAAAGAGAAGATACCAAGAAGCCTCAGCAGGAAAGAGAGAAACTTAGAAGATAACTATAAAAAACAAGAGCTTTGACCAGCTTCAGACCTTTCTTCACCAGCTACACTGGATCGGAGAAGACAGTGGAGCAAAAGCCTTCAAAGTTCTAAGTTAAAATGCTTGTCAGCCTTGAATTCCATACTCAACAATCAAGGATGAGAGTGGAAAAGCCATATTTAAAAGTTCATACACTGAAAAATACTACATTTCATATTTGCAAGCAATATCACTTTGAGACTCCTCCCCCCTTGGGGGTATTTTTCTTCATGTTCTAAGATTCCTCCTGGGCTTGGGACTTAGCAGTGCTGGATTAACCAACCTCAGGTCTGGTTCTTCATGAGATCTGGTCTCCAGAAATGTCTTCTTTGAAATTTCCTAAGGCCTCTCTTCTCTGGTGCCTGGGACCAGCCAGGGCCAGCAGAACCCTTGTTTTAGGGCACCCTAGCTTGAACCAGGATCCGTGTGGCCCCAGGGGGCCCCAGTCCCCTTTTATCCCCCTTTTGGTGCTCTCCTATCATCTACCTCGCACCTAAGTTTGCCCAGATACTCCAAGGCATTCTGGACTCATGCCGTGGTGTTTCTTGAGGTCCTGAGCTAACCCTGGTTCCAGGAGGGCATCTTCACAAGTGGATTGCTCCTGCTGCCTGGTGTCATATTTCTTTCACAGAATCATGTGAGACTGGGCTGCCAGAATGGCACTGACATGATAATTTTAAGTGACTTTCAAACACTGAATACTGGACAAGTTCTGGGTTCAACACTGTGGACCCCTGGCTTAAGCTGCACGTGTGGATCCATGTGTCTGTCAACACTTGCCTGGCTTTGTGTTATGGTGCTGCCTCCTAAGTCAACCCAGAGTAGCAGCAGCCATCCTTAATTCTGTGTGACCCCGAATGAGATGTCATCTCCCACCTCCTGTGATGTGAGGACATGATACTTTCTGAAGTTGGCCAAAGCCAAGCCTGATGAGGGACAGACATTTCTTGTGCCCATGAGGCCACTCTTCTCATTCCTCCTACAGCTTTCTCCATTGGTGGCAATGAATGGAGGCAAGGTGCAGGTAATATTAAAATAAAAATAATTCTTTTATAGGAATACAGTGATTACCGCATTAAGAATTTAAGAGAAGATAGCATTGGAAGACACATTGTTTTATGTTCATGCTATAAAATCTCAAGGGGTAAATTCAGCATAGTCGGAAACAAATGATTGTTCACATTTTCATACATATTCTAGATAAGACTTGCACTTGTGATTGTCATCATTCAAATACAGCAACAACTGCTGAGAGAGTCATTGGAAACCAATATTCATGAGTGGCATGATGGATGATGTAGCATCATAAGTAAAAATAGAACCAGCACTCCTAAATGGTATTATGGAATTGCAGAAATACAGATCTATACGGTTTCAAAGCACATAGGCTCCCATGAGCTTGGCATTGTGAGTAATAAGAGTATTGCTGCTCTTTTCTCATGGTGAGGTATAGTCAGAAATAGTGCATTTGACAATAAAGAACATGGAAAAAGTCTTCAAATACACTGATTAAATATTAAATATGCAAATATCTCGTCTTTATCCAATATTCTAAATTAGGTCCAATCCAACACTGTATTCCATATGAGCCCATGAATTTTGTAATACTTTTAAAAATCAAGTTAGTTATTTAGAAAGAGGCCCCACAAAAATTATCTGTCTTGAGGTAGTCCTGTTTTTAGGAAATTATTTGAGGATCTGCTTCAACTCATAAAGCAAATTTTTTAAAAATAGAAGTCTTGAGATTCACCCAGAAAAGCAAAGACAAGTCTAACGCAAATCTACAAATCAACCAGAGAAGAATGGAAGCTTCCTGGAGGGAAAAGGAGGGGAAGGACTTGAGGAATAGTGAATATAATTTAAATTTTCTTGAAATGAGCAAATGACAAGAGCAAAATTGTGATAAAGGAAAAATGTTCAATGAGAAATTCCCGGAGAAACAAACTGCTGTACATGAGCGGCGATATAATCGCTGGCTTCCACTTGGCTCTACTTTATAAACCAAATTTACTGAACCAACTTAGGTAACCAGCTCACTGATTTTAAGCTCTTATAAATAGCCTATAGACAAGCCATGAAGCACTTAATTATAATTATAGCACGGAATGTAAATGTCACCAACTTTAGCAACATAGACATAAAAATTCAAATGATAGAAACTGGGAAATAGGAAGCGAAGAGGGTTGAAGGGAAATCAGGGGTGCCAATGGTCTCATCTTTCAGGTGTGAAGTCAAGAATTATAGGCTTATTATAAATTTAGAAATAAAATTGTTAATTTTTGAAGTTACAAAGTTATTCCATGAAGAAACTAAAAATAGTGAGAAGACTGTATTTTTGAGGATGGGTATAAATGGTAGGTATAATAAACTAAATACTCATATCAGAGCAGTAGATACAAGATAATGTCTAAAATTGAATTCATCAAGGCATTATCTTCTAGACAGTGGGATCTGAGGTCCACTGGGGGTAGGAAACTTGTTTTTCATGATAGATATTTTATTTTAAAACTACAAACAGGCATTTCTTTAATAAAGAATTTTAAATACAAAATAAACTAAAGTATGATGCCTAGACAAGATGATTTCTAATATTCCTTTCATACGTAAAATCCCAGGCAAGTGCTTCCAAAGCTTAGTCCACTCAGGAGGAACCTGGAATTTTTCCCTTCAGAAAGGTTATCTGAGGGGACACAATGGAATACTACACAGCAGAAAGAAAGAAGGAGCTCCTACCCTTTGTGACAGCATGGGTGGAACTTGAGAGCATTATGCTAAGTGAAATAAGCCAGGTGGTGAGGGACAAATACCATGTGATCTCACCTTTAAGTGGAACCTCATCAACAAAACAAACAAGCAAGCAAAATATAACTGGAGACATTGAAATTAAGAACAATCTGACCGTCATCAGAGGGAAGGTAGGAGGGGATAATGGGAGGGAAGGTGAAGGGTTTTCAGGAACAACTATAAAGGACACATGGACAAAACCAAGGACAGGGTGGAATCAGGGGAGGGAGGTGGGGATGGCTGGGGTAGGGGAGAGAGGTGAGGGGAAAGGCAGAAACCTGTACTTGAACAACAATAAAATTCAAAAAAAAAAGAAGAAAAAATAAAAGAAAAGAAAAGAAAAAAGAAAAAAGAAAGGAAGGTTATCTGATCAGAAGCCAGACCTTGCAACTTGGAATCTCACAAACCCTATTGTGATAAATGTCAAATTTTCATTCCTGACCTTATTTTATCTTCTCAACATCTCAATGAAGCAATTATTATAATCATCTGTATTTCTGAGAGGAGATTCAATGAGACTAAATTAATTGCTCTGAATGACAAGAGCTTTAAATTGCTAGAATGTGATTGAATACATGGCCTCATTACTCTACATTTTTTCTTTCCCCCCATATTATGCCTTCTTTCGGGCAAAAAGATAAAAGTAAGAAAATTCTCTGCCCTGGAGACAATCCCCCAGTGAGATGTTTGTATAAATGCACTCTCTTGTGGTTACAGGTTAGCTCCATTGGGAATCTGATGGGAGAGGCTGGCAACCTACAGCTTCCTTCTCTACTTGGGCTCACGAACATTGGTGATCTGTCAGCACACTTCATAGCTTCCAGGGCTCATCAAAGGACCTGGAGAGACCCAACCTAAGTGGCTGGCACCAACACAGTGTACAGCCTCCACAGGACACTGGCAGCAATCAATTGGACCCCAACTGCAGCACTTTTCCTTATGTTTGACTCACCCTCATTCTTACCATCTTTTGCAAGTTCCAAGTCATAGGGCAATACTCCTGCATTTCTTGCTCATGCTGCAGTGAGCAGAATGTTTTGAGGGCAAGTGGCTGTCAGGAGTGGGGAACTCCAGAAAGATGCTGACTGAGATGCTGCTCATAGTTGCCAGAGAGAATCCCTCCATACCTGTCTTCAGGGAGCTGGGCCACTCAAGATACCTGTGACACACTCCTGCTGTGCCACAGACAGTAGAGTTTCTAAAGAGGATATGTTTTATAATAATATAACAACAGAGACTTTGACCTGTGGAAACTCCATGAGAAACTGGAGAGAGCTTATTTATATTTCTTCTGAAATATTACTTATTCCAAGTGGCTCTGCCAAATTGGAAACTGCCGCTTCGTAGCAACTTTGTGAAGTCTTTGTGATGCCCTCACCTGATCCCTCCTCCTTCATTTGCTTAGTGTTCTCCTCTCCCCTCTCTCAACACTGGTTGCCCAAAGATCAGACGTGTGGTCCTCCCTCCATCTGAGCCAGAAGGATGTTGCCTCTCTAGGTCTCCTCCTTCTTCCCCCTTCTGTCTGAGCCACACTTAGGATGCAGGCCAGTTAGCTTGATAACTAATTATATCAGATGCTATGTATTGATATATTGTCCTTCCCAGTAACACGTTTGCATTCTGCGAGAGGCCTTCAGTGTCTAAGACTAAGTGCTTGACAGATGGAGGAACATGTGTGCCCCGTGGCAGGTATACTGATGTGGTGGCACTTTGAAGCAAACAACTCAAAACTCCTCAAATCACCCTGATGTCATTCGTGCGTGGTGCCAGACCTGTCCTGGGGCACACTATGAATGACATAGGCCATTTAAAAGTCCTGTTGTCAACTGTTCTTTACTGCACTAATATAGAATATATTTTTTCTGGCCCTTGTGTATTTCTTAATTTTACATTTTAATATTATTTCAGTTTTATAGTCTCCTTGATCTGTAAGATCTCCTTGGCCACACTGAGATCCAATTAGCCAAAATCCTACTATTCAGTAAAATAAACTGAGATTATTGATAGTGGTTACTTCCTACTCCAAAGAAATAAGTACCTAAAGTTTCTTTGATATGCAGACTTATATTTTTAATTCATGTTTTTAAAAATATTCAAAAAAGACACAAAGAGAATAAATTCAAGGTTCAAATTTAGACTTAAGAAACATAAGAAATAAAAAGGAAGTGAAATAAGTATGAGGAAAAGAGCAGCTTACATATAAATCTTATAGAATCATTTTTATATTAGAGTCATATATTCTAAATGAAATAGGAATCAAATGTTTTAAATGAACACATGGGCTCTCTCTTTTCAGTGGCTAGGATGTATAAACTTAGCCTAAATTTCTTGAATAAATATACAATAAACTATTTATGACATTTTCTCTGTCCTACTTAACTTATGACTAATCCTAAACAATTAGAGAGGCATATGGCTGAGTATTTAAAGAAGCAAATATCCCAAATAAAGAGGGTCACTTTTACCTGAAAACTGGAGACCCATGCCCCTTTAGATGGGGTCGCTCAGCAATAGGTACATATGGAAGCTGCAAAAGGAATCCTACAGAATCCTGTAGTCCGAAAGTAAGGAAAAACGAAGGATCCTTAAGATCTGGATGGCATGGTCATCTGCTGGAGGCCAGACTCCCCATGCACCTTGAATAACTTCAAAAGTGACTTTTAGTTTTGTATATATCTCACGAAGTTCTACCATGTGGAACCTTCTCTTGAAAAATTGGGAAATAAAATCTGCATCCACTGCTGATTTTTTATGATGCCAACATCACTAAAATCTCTCACACCCGCCTCCACCACCACCACCAAGATAAATCTTTTATAAAGCAAGTCTCAGTCTGCCTGCAAATCCTATCATTTCACTAACACTTAAAAATATTTTCTCAACATTCTCAAGCAGTGTTCAAAATCAGCCTGATATATATAGAGAGAGCCTCCTTTGTGGAATAACAAGATTATTTTTATCACTTTTCGATTCTCAAAAATCTGACCTGTCACCAAAGGACTTCTAAAAATATCAGAATGATAATGATATCCTTCGTCATTTCCCTCCTAGCTTATGGTTGCATTACTAGAGTTGGATTTTATTTTCTGAGGGTCCTCTCTGAACACAGCAATCATTGTTTCATTGCTTCAAGATGTGGGACGGAACAGCTGTCTTAGGAATGTGGCTGACTTCCCCCTCCCCACAACCTTTAAACGGAAATATTCAGTTCAATTCACTTTCTGCCTGTCTCTTAAATCACAGTTTTGAGTTGAAAGTATATTGAAATGGATCCTAGAAAACAAATACTAGCTGAGGAGAAGTATTTTGTTCTTTTACCATAGCCAATTCAATTCAGCAGGAGCATTACTGAACACCTACTATGTGCCAGAAATATGAAGATGAATAAAATCATTTTTTGCCCTTAAATAGCTCACAGATTTCCAGGATAGACAGTCCCACTAACACGTAACAACAGTAAGCTGTAATAGAGCTATAAATTGTATTGTTGTTTGTATAAACATACAAGAATGAGAACACCAATAAGGGAACAACAAATGTTGTGTGGAGAAATCAGAAAGGAAATATAATCAGAAACCAAATGATATTTTAGGGATAGAACTTGACAAACTCTTGTTGCTTAGCGATTGTGTCTCAATCTTGATATATGTGGGTTTTTAAAAACTGGTTCTATAGAGTTGTTAGAAGCATCTGTTTCTTGGGTAGAATTTAGAATATATTCTTGAGGGTAAGTCATCTTCCATTTATTCTTGGTGGTTCATTTTTGTAAGTTGTTTTCAGTCATGCATATAGAGAGAAGTAGTTACTTGTTGGTCTTGCAGAAGCCCTGAATAGAAGGAGTGCTCCAACTTTAAATGCTTCACATGAGAGTGTTTGTTACTCCAACAACGGTAAATTCTGTCTTCAGATTGGGCAAGATCTGTCAATTACATTGTCGACTCTTATATTGTCTGTTACACTGTCAACAATTTTTCCTCTACTTTGACTGTAGTTCTGGAAACACAAGATAAAGGAGTGTTCCAAGCAAGAAGGGCAGACCCTTGTTCTAGGGGCAGGAGGTAAGGGCCAGAAGCGAGAAAGAACCAGTGGGGGATTGTCCACCATGTTCAAAGGGACATGACAATGGAATCTAAGAATAGTGATATACGGTTTCTTGTTTTAGGTTTTCCTTTTAAAGTTTGTTGAACCTCATTACCTCATATTGCATTCGTAAGCACTGGAGAATGAAGAGAAGCTTCTGTTTCCATGCAGTGGGGTAAAGTGAAATAAAAAAGGCTGTGGCAAATTCAGAAAAATTCATATGAGATGGCCAGAGGTGACTGAGGAAAAGCTGGGAGAAAGGTGGGGCTCAGGTAGTCATCTGGTTGAGTGGCAAGGGGGAGACCTGGGGTCCCAGGGCTCCTTTAGCACACTGTCAAACAAGCCTTCTGCTTTCAGCTCTGCTCAGTACCCTTGCCTTCAGCGGTTCTGGGTGTTTGCTCATCTAACTAAGCCTTTCCAGGGTTCCACATCAAAATTGGCTTTGCTTTTCTCTCATTCTTTCTTGCTGGCGTCTCTCCTCCACATACATGCAGCTTCAATTGTCCCTAATCTATTGTATAAGCATGTTACTGCCTTCATATTTGCTTTCCAGCTTCCAAAATTGTTATGTTCTCATCTCCCCTCCCTTTCTCTTGTTCTTATCGGTTCATGTATTTTAAATTGCTTTATTATGAGGTTTTGCACGGGAGTGGAGAAGAATGCAAGTGTTCAGTGTATGGTTTTCTTTCTCGGTTATATTTTATCTATTCACTAATAGTCCACCTAATTAAAAATAACATGACATTAGGATCTTGCTTAAAATTAGCACTCAACCCCTGAAAGGCCTTATAAAATCAAGGCCCTCAGCGTTCAAATGAACTGTAAAGGTCAACCTGTCTAAACTCCCATCAGATGTTTAATCTAGGAAACTCTTCAGTTTGCCTGATACAAATTTAATTTATTGAGTGACAATGTCTAAAGCTATTATTTTCACATAACCATACATTGTATTTAATAAAAACAATAGCTGCCACTTACAGTACATTTCTCTTGTGCCTCACCCTGTGCTAAGTGGCATTTATCCTTCCCAACCCCCCTGTAAGAGAGGTGTTACAGTCCGCTGTGCTTGCCCCAACCTCGCCCCAAACACACCAGAGAGGTGTGTTTTCAGGAGGAAGACTGAGGTTTAGTTCAGGTTTAACTCATTTCCTAGTTGCTTGTAAGAGCAGAAAAGCCTCGTTTTGGACTGGCTTTCTCAGACTCGAACACGTATCCTCTTAGCTGGGATGGTTTCCGGATTTAGGACCGCATGACTCTTTAAGAACTTCACTGTTTTTGCAGGACAACTGGTGTGTGCTTTTTCCACTTGCAGTTTTAGTCATTGACATTATTGTGATTGTATACTGTTGCTGACATTTGGATCCTTGGGGTTATGACCCACCATGGTCTCAGGCTAACTTCTAGTTGCTATCTAGATTACTTCTCTTTTTAATTGATATGAGCACAGGAAACAAAACAATTTTAATTAGTTTGAGCAAATAATGAAGATGAATCTATTGTCAAAAAGATGTATGATACATTTCTAGGTAGACCATAAATTGCATTGCATTTATTATCCATTATATCAAATCACCATTGTTTATGTGTTGAGTATAGTTAAGTTAGAATGTTGACCAAAGGTTTGGGTTTGATGGGTTCTTTTTGGTAGAATAATCACACATTTCCTGTCAATAATTTCAATGGTTGAGGGAATACTATTAGAATGGGCAAATACAGTAGAAAGCTACCCAGAATGCCAAATCAGCAGACCCAAGGTTGAGTCCCACATCTGTGTCTCTGTGTATTTGTGTATTTTGAACAATTCCCTAACTTCTCTAAACCACAATTTCAGTGTCTGTGCAAAAGGGGACCTAACACACGACAGTATTTTAAATGCAACTGAGACAATGTATGTGTAAGTGTTTGGCACAGAGTAGTAGTTTAATAAAAGCTCATCTATCAGTTAGTTTCAAGACTCTCTAGCAAGTGTTGAAGGAATACTTGAATACATTAGAGAAGAGGAGATAGATATTGAGAATCTGTATAAGCAAATAGAAGAGTTTGTAAGTCTAAAATCTCACATCTTCCTAAAACATCCCCAGGATTCCCAGAGATGGCCCATCTATTTCTGATAGTGGCACTAGAAAGGCTCAGAAAACTTGGAATTGTCAGGTCACTTAACGGTGCCGTGATGTGCAATGCTGAGTGTGGCACAGTGTTGGCTGCAACTTCCTTCACCTCTACTGCTATGAGCAATAAATCCTGCCTGGCTAAACTCTGAGCACCTAGGGAGTAGAAAATAGTAGAAGCTTCTTTTCTGTGAAAGTCTTCTGAGGATTTTAAAAAATGCCATATGAAAGGCAATTTATCTAGGTAAATGCTGCAGTCTCCTAATTTCCGAAGTATGACAGACAGAAATTTAAACACCAGCCAAAAGTCTCTGAAAGGTTTCCCTCCGCTTTAGGTCTTTCAATGTCAGAGAGACTTCAGAGAGAAGGGGAGACATTTTTACTCTTGTGTGTTTGGGAATCATGGCATAGACTTTGGATGACAAAGGGGTGCTTTCCTCTAAAGAACTGAATGCCTGGGTTTAAATCAGAACAACCCCCATCTACGGATGCTCCCTAACATCCCCTAGGGACCCTTATATCAGGAATGGCTCAGTGCACAGCGAATTCCCCCAGAGCAATTACAGATTGAAGCAGGCTTCTTAGAGGCACCTGTATTAAGTCCCAGCCCCCCAGTGGATGCTGCAAACGGCTGGACATTCTGTATTTGTGGAGAAAAGAGGATATGGCAGGGATGGACTCATTTTATTTCTTTCCTAATTATCTCCTAAATGGTCCTCTTCCTAGAGACAAGTACCTCTCAGGCATGAAGTCATTCTAACTCTAAAATACTTCTACAGAAAATAGGTCATCAGAATGGCACAGTAAATAGAGTTTTTAGAGGGTCTGGGGGGAGTGCAAAATTGTACTATATAGTACCAGCTTTGTGGCAGATGGAATACTTCAGGTAAATTACTTAATCTCACTGGACCTAGAGTTGTTTGTTTTTTTAATTAAAAAAAATTTTTAATGAGAACATGGGACAGGATTATCTTTCTGGACCCTTCTAATTCTAAAAACCTCCAATATACCTATTGGAGGAATCTGACAGGAATGAGCTGAGCTAATAGAATCATATGACTAATAGGGAACATTCCATACAACACTCAAATACTTCCTGTTTCCTCTGCGGAGTGTTTGATGAAACTATGAGTTATAGGCTGGGGTTTCTGGATCCTGTCTGAGCTGCCCATACCAGGAAAAAAGATGAGAGCTGTGACCTTTAAGCTGTTGAAAAGCTGTATTTCTCATAATCTAAGTAATGGTGACACTACTCACCACAACCTGACAATTAAATTTCTCTTTCTCTCTAAATTTAAACGAGTGGAGATGCTACATTTAGAGTTAAACTGTTCTGATGTGAAGATCTCTCTTTCTCTCATCAGAGCCTGAGAAGCTGCCAGTGCCAGCTTCCTTATTAGTAACCAATCTGCTTGCTCAGACGGCTTCTCACACTTTATACTGAGTGAAAATGCTGCTCAGCGAGAACGGAGGAGCAAACACAGCTGAGGAATGGAGAAGAGCTGAGGTCAGTTGCAGAAGGCCTCAGGAGCTGAAGTTAAGTGTCCTTCTCACTTCACTAAAGCAGGAGAAGCAGAGTGCTGCCCAAGCCATGGGGAAACTTTCCTGGTCAGCGATGTGGACACGGTACCCTGAAAAACATTTTCTATTGCTGCTCAGCTCAGCAACAGAAAAAAATGCCATGTGAAAGGCAATTCAAGGAATTGCTCAGCTCAGACGTTGGGCTATGGCTGCTTTTTCCTTTCACTAGGCACTCCTTCAATCAGCATAGTGGCCCAGTTTTCTCCAAGGGAACTGTTGCCAACTTGACAAAATAACCAATGCACCCTATTCCTTCCCTGCCATTGCATGGAAAACACGCCACATGCCGTATGCATCCTGATCTGTGACTAGTTCATTGCAGGGCAAGGGAGTCTGGAAGCTTGGTCTGCCTTCCTGAAGACTCCAAGGCCCTTGAACAAACTGGCCTCAACAAAATCTGCTGAGGGTGGTTTGTCACAAAAGACCTAGGTCCCCAAGGCAGGTGGCTGTTGATACCAGTGGAGAAAGTAAAACAAGGAGGACACCCAAAGGAGAAAGGGTTTTACAGAATTCCATGTGAATAGCCTGGGGAAGTAGGACATGGGTAATAGAAGCGAGGGATGGAAGGTGGAGTGAAAACTGGAGTCCTACAAGATCCTGCACAGAGAGAGCCCTGGATCTGAAGGGAAGGGAGATGAATGGAGAAGCCAGCCAAGCCCATATTTTATCTGGGCACTTCTGTCCCCTCTTACTCCCTCTTCTCCCCAGCTGATGTAACCAATAGTACTCCTGTTCTGCAGTCTTGGGTCCCTCAGAAGTGATGAGTAAGTGATTTTCTACCTCCAAAGACCCCTATATTCCTTGACGCATCCTTTCAGCAAGGACCAGAGTTAAATGATTTTTTTTACAGTACCCACTTTAATGAAATAAAACATATCACCAGAAAGGCCGAGAAAGCCAACCTTGGCTATAAGCCTCAATGCAAGCTCTTGTGTGTTCTCTGATAATGCATACATACTCAGTCTTCTGTCGTAGTCTGGTGGTTGAATGTAGGTACTTTATTTTTAATTTTTTTATTCCAGCAAAATGTATATCCAGAAGAATGTACATGTCAGAAGTTGGAGCCTCACAAACTGAATTCACCCATGCAACCAGCACCCAGAAGGAGAAACAGAAAATCACCACAAGCCCTTTCCAGACACTCTTTCCCCAAGAGTAACTATTAACTAGCATTCCAATATCATAGGTCAGTTTTGCTGCTGTGTTTGTACTTTATAAAACTGAAAACCATATTGTATGTTCTTTTTTGTATCCACATTATCTCTCACCATCATTTGTGAGATTCATCCATATTGTTGGGTGTAGTTCTAGATTGTTCTCATCACTATACAGTCTAGTATCTGGCTGTTAATAACCACACTGTATCCATTCTGCTGTTGGTGGGTATTTTGGTAACTTCTAGTAGGGGACTATTTCAAATAGTCCTGCTATGAACGTCTTGATACATGTTTTTGGTAAATATATCTAACAAGTCATATTTTTTAGTAACATCTGGCCTCACAGTAGATGGTCATGTATCTACTTACTTTTCCAGGCCCCATTTTAGAAAGCTCAGTAAGAAAGTATGTGCTGAGTGTATTTAGGAAGCTATTAGAAAAAAGTAGGATGATTTGATATTCACATCATCTCTCCACAATATTTGGTAGTTTGTTCTCTAAAATCAAGCAACAACAAGTAAGCTTATGCCACAGCTTTGACTCTCACTGCTGTGGGATTGCAGTGTTCTTGCCTGACGAACTCTTCCCACCTCCTGGCAAATGCTCATGTCATGTCATCTATTTTCAGCTCGCATAAAATTTTTTCAAAAACATTTTCTCCTTGCCCTGGCTGGTGTAGCTTGGTTGGTTAGAGTGTTGTCTCACACACTGAAAGGTTGTGGGTTTGATTTCTGGTGAGGCCACATACCTAAGTTGCAAGTTCGTTCCTAAGCTCCCTGGTCGAAGCATATACAAGAGACAACCAATCAATGTTCTCTCTCACATCAATGTTTCTTTCTCTCTCTTCGACTCTCTGAATGCAATGAAAATATGTTCTTGGGTGAGGATAAAAATTTTTTAAAATACTTTCTCCCAGTCTATTTTTTTCTCCTTTAAAATTATTTGGTGATTTTTAAATTAAAATGAAAGGATACATTAGCCCCTGACTGGTGTGGCTCAGTGGATTGAGCACCAGACTGTGAAGCAAAGGGTTGCCGGTTCCATTCTCAGTCAGGACACATGCCTGGGTTGCAGGCTAGGTCCCCAGTAGGGGGCATGTGAGGGGTGACCACACATTGATATTCCTCTCCCTCTCTCTCTCCCTCCCCCTCTCTCTAAAAATAAATAAATAAAATCTTTAACAAAAGATACATGAGTTCAGCCTCATATCCCATCTTCAAAATGACACTGCAAATGTTTGTGGGAATATGGGAGAGAATACCCTTTCATTTTCCTCAGAGGAATCCTGTGTTCTTTATTTAATATGGAAATTAAAATAAGGAAATTCAGAATGACTGTTCCCAGGCTGTGTATGGTGGGAAGCACATAAAATATAGCCCAAAATTCTTTGACATTCCTCCCATGAAGTAGTAGAATCTGGGTGGATCGTGATTGATTTAACCAGCTGAGTACGGCATAAGTGACACTGTGTAACTTCGAGGCTGAGTCATAAACAGCCCTGTGCTCCTATCTGTTTCTCTTGAAATAATCGCTTTCAGAAGGCTCCCTCTCCGAATCTAGTCACCAAGCTGTGAGATGCCCAAGCAACATGGACAGGCGACATGTAGGTGCTTTAGTCAATAGTGCCTGCTAACCCCAGTCTTTGAGTCATCCCCAGTGTTATGGGGTTGAACTGTACCTCCCCAAAAGATATATTGAAGTCTAACCCCCAGTACTTCAGAATGTGACCTTACTTGGAAACAGTCATTGCAGACATAATTAGTTAAGATGAGGTCATAGTGGAATAGGTATGGCCCTTAATATATCCTTTTCAAAGAGAGAACACCATGTGGAGACAGAGACATGGAGAATATAACCAAGCTGTGCTGGATCTGATCTAATCAGATGTCATGGGACAGTGAGAGAACCTGGTGTACTGCTTACGATGAAGGTGGAGACAGAGATCGAAACTGCTGCCACAAGCCAAGGAACTCCTGGAGACTACCAGAAGCTGTAAGATAGAAAGAAGTATTCTTCCCTAGAGGGTTTGCAGGGAGAATGACCCTGCCAACATCTTAATTTTAAACTTCTAGACGCCAGATCTATGAAAAAATATATTTCTGTTGTTTTAAGCAACCCAATTTGTAGTATTTTGTTATAGCATCCCTAGGAAACTAAGACACCAGCCAGGTCCCAAACATGTGAGTGACAAAGCTGTGGTGAAGCCAGCCTCCAGCCAAATGCATCTTTCCAGCTGAGGACCAGGCACTGTAGAATAGACAACATCTCCACTTCACTCTGAATTCCTGCTCCACAAAATACATAAGCATAATAAAATGGTCGTTATCTAATGGTTCTAAGAATTGAGTATTGTTCCAGGTGCCTCAGTCTACACTACACCAAGGACCAACCAGTCATCTCTATTCTGAAAGTGTGCTGAGCATCAGAGGTGTCCACAATCCAAAGAGAACTCAATTGGGTATCCTATGGGAAGCACGGGCATTGAGCCAGAAATAACAGGTACTGCAAGCCAGGCAATGCTACAAGATTTCACATGGATTATCTCATGTGATCTTCCATAGCCCAGTGAAGTAGGGCCATTTCAATATAGGAGGACCCTGACACACTAAGAGGTTGAGACCTGCCCTGAGTCTCACCGTTGGTATGTGGTAAAGCATAGGCTTCATTCACGCTTAGGAAATTGGCACCAAGAATCAAGATGTTTAGTCATTGAAAACAATGAATGTGACCCAGCTAGTTTAAATATCTGAGTGTTTATTTGAATATTTAAGGGACATTTCCAAGTTCTGCTTTGTGTCACTATGTCCCTTAGGGAAGGCACTGTCTAATGGAAGATTCAGATATATAAATAGATATCATTTCTTTTCAATTCCATCCAAGGTTGAATTATTTCAAAAGAAATTGTTGTGATTAGGAAAATAAAAAATAAAGTAAATAAGAAAAAGGTAACAATGGGGTTTCTTTGGAGATAGATGCAGAGAGAAAGTTGAGGACAAAGATAGTTAAAATTCTCAAGTAGAAAACAAGGAAGTTTGGGGTAAATCAAGAAGTGTAATGTGAAACTCAGCTGTGACCTGGCCCTATGAATCTGAGTAGTGCACCATATTCTCTCAGTGTCCCATGACATCTGATTAGATCAGATCCAGCACAGCTGGGACAGCTGGCACCACATCTAGATCCATGAGTTCACTTTTTAAATTGTGTTTTCCCTTCAATCAAAATGTACACTTTGAGGTCCCAAAGGCAAGGAAGAAGAAGGAGGAGGCAGAGATAACATGTTCAGTAGAAGGTATTCTCCTGCTCTCCTGCTGCTCAGGACAGCCTGGTCACCACACTCCCTCAGAGTGGTCACCTGGGCAGATGGGTAGAGAAACAAGTTACAGACTCAGAGAAGCTCCCGGTCACGGATCCCCCTGACTGTCATAATCCAACCACTGGAAGTGCGACCATGTTGCACTCTTGTAAAACTGACAGAAATAGATCAATAAAGCCCCTGAAACCTTAGCTCATTCTGAATTTTTGAATCCCCTCAGCCCAGTCACGACAATTTCACTTTTTTTCAAATTGAATGTTCCGTTCAAAACTTAAAATAGTTTCAAAAATGTTTCATAGAAAAGAGAAAAGGTTAAGGTTTCATGAAGCTGGCTCAACCCTTTTGTGAGCTAAGATGAGAGCTTTGATTTTTATTTCTGGTATATTTTATTACTACTTTAAAGGGACAGTGAAAGGCATTTGGGGATGTCTCATCAGAGAAGGAGTGGACTGGCATCAGGCCAGGATCTATGCATATCCTCTACCACATCTAGTACCCACTAGTTGTCAGTGAGGATGGGGGAAACTGACATTCCTAAAAGCCAAACAGATTTCTTTGCTTCTGTTCGACAGATAGCAACTCATTACCTACTGGTTGCAGAGTGAGGGAGACATATTTCTAACAGAACATACTATGTCTACTTTTGAGGACCTTTTATCACCTCAATTATTCTTATTGTGTCTAATGGACAAGGATCTAGTCTTCAACCAGAGCATACTTGGAAATGGTTTTAGAATTCTCCCAGTTCCCAAAGAGACATGCTTTAAAACTCTTAGTGATATTTGCCCTTTCTTAGTGGGTTAATCAAATAAGATGGAGATGGACAGGCAATAGAAGATCCACCAAGAGGAAAACCCCTGTGAGTCTCTTTGTTGTATCCAACAGTAATGAATTTATGATGGACGAAGGATATTTCCCTCATGGGGTTAACTTTGGTGTGAGAGCAGTGAGGTTGGAGCGTTCTGGGCCAGACCTTTTGGGGTTGAATTTAGGCTCTGCCATTTACCAGCTGTGCAATTTTAAATAATGACTTAATCTATCTAGGTCTCTCCTTCTCATCTGTAAAATGGGCATAGTAATAGCATCTACCTCCTCAGGTAGCTATAACCATAAATGAATTAATATACGAAAGGCCCTTTAATGACTGTGTCATAATGTGTTTGCTATTAGAGTATTCATACAGGAAAGGGAGAATAGAGTAGAATAAGGTAAGACAATTGATATCCTGAAAGACAGAAAACTAGTCCCAGATTCTGGGTCCTTCAGAAACCACTTCACCCATCAGCACCGATGGTGGTCACCCATGTGGAAAGCACACTCAGAAACAATCAAGAACCTTTAATATGTTTTTTCAAACTATCAGAAACCCATAGGAAGTCAGAGAAAACCAAAGTGACAACTGCATTCATTCCTGTACAAGCTCTATGTAGCTTGTTAACAACTGCCCTATGGTGTATAATTTGTAGGGCCAATTAATCAAAGATTATTGGAAAAACATTTGGTAAGGAAAAGTATCAAGCAATCATAAGGTTGAGTGGATCTGCCTACCTATCAAATTGTTTAACACAGAAAAGTAGAATGAGTGGAAAATGAATAAGAAAAGGTTAAAAATAAGGGTTATGCTCTTTCCGATTCTGTACCAGATCAGTCCTTAATCCATAATAAGTATTCTTTCAAAGACTTCCTCTTTTGGGAGTCTATATCCTTTGAAGTTTATAACCTTCCTCCAGGCACAATGCCTGATACACAGCACTCCTGGTTTTTAAAAAGGAATGGCTAGCTGGCTGGCTGGCTGGCTGGCTGATAGATAGATAGATAAAGAGAGAGAGAGAGAGAGACAGAGAGGAGTAAATTTCTTTAGATACCTAATCCATTTGAAAGATAATTATCTAGTTTTTCACAAATCCCCAAGATCTTAATTATGGAAATTTCTAGATTTCACCCAAATCAGTTTTCTGTATAGACATAGGCTTCTTGTGCATATCATTATACCACAAATTGTCTTTTCAATTTCCACTAAAATTTTATCTCTCACTTGATGAGCAATTTTTGTCCTAACTGAGACACCAGCTGAAACTATTTCACAAAATACTTTTTTCTTCTTTCAGTGGGAAATATATGGTGAATTGCTTATATTCATAGAACCGGGTCACTGCTGAATTTCAGTTTCCACAGCTTGATTTACCCCAAACTTCTGTTTTCTAGCTAAGAGTTATAACTGTCCTCGACCTCAACTTTCTCTTTACTTCTGTCAGCAACACCGGGTTGCCTTTCTTTTTAAATATTTTTTAAATCACAGAAAAATGTAATTCTTTTATTACACAAGCACCATTATGAGATGTGGAGGTCTGGTGGAGGTCTGGGCAGTCAGCTAGGTGAACTAAGTACTTAAGAGTCTTGATCCCACATATCAGTCTGGAAATATGACATCATAGAACTGGCTTCCAACTTGAGTCCCCACGATGTAATACCTCAACTTGCAGGCCACCTTTATATGAGCTTATATATATATTATATATAATTACACATATAATATATAATTACAGCTCATACTTCTGTGACTTTTTTATCATAAATAAAACCCCTCAGTACCAACAAAATCTCATATGTACATCTAAAGAGTGTGACATTGATATTATCAATATTTCAAAAACATTTTCTACAAAGACAGCAGGTTTGAGGGTTATTGTTCCCCAACATCGTTCAATGGCTTGGGAAGGCCTTCACTTTTTTAAGGTAAGATAACATAGTGCCTATTTGAAATAACACCATTTACTTTAAGGCTTAGAAGTGAAGAAATACTTTTTCCCAGGAGTGATGTCAAGTAGTGCACGTCAAATAGTGAGGCAGTATGTGCAGCTCACTCATACATGTCCTTGCTTTGTGGGTTGGCCTTTCAGTTCCTGTTCCAGGAACTTAGACACCAGCCTCTTGGATTTCTGGGCTTTACTTTGAGGCTTGGGCAGATAGAGTATTACCTACTTTTCTGGAATTACTTTGCTTGGGGTACAACTTGTGAAATATTCCAGGTGTTGTTGTCTATTAGTTTTGAATCTATCTGAATATTAAGATATATTAGGTACCTCTACAGATAACTCCTTTGTTGCCTGAAAATAGATTGAGCTTACATTTCAAGTCTACTATTAAAGCTGCCAATGCTACCACTAGGACATCTCCTTCAAGATTGTCCATGCACAATGGGAGATGCCCCTGGGCTTGGTGTTCCTTTTTCTTCCTGTTAGATGTTGCTCTTCTTTCATTTTGGTCTCAGTTCAGCCCATGCTTCAATAAAACCAACTCACTGTAGACCAGGGAATTAAAAGGAAACCAATTAGATGTAAGAGAACCTCCTTCGTAACAACCCCAGCTTCATAAAAGACACAGTCTTTTTATTGATAATGATGCCTGATGCTGCAGCAATGCTTTAGCTTTTCAAAGCCATTGGTTCCAAGGGCATGCTTTCCTTGGAGCTCTCTGAAGTTGGCAAATATCACAGTGAAGTACTTGTAATTATCTGCTCAGGTTCTTGACTGTTGTGAAATAACACTGGGATCGCCATTCAGGGCATTAGATATAACTAGGTTTCTAATTACCACATTATACAGCCTTGAAATGAATTGAAATTTTCATCCAATTAGGATTTCATTTAATTAAGAAGATACTTCTGTAGCCCACTTAGAGATGCAGTACCCACTCTAGCAGCTAATGGCTCTAGCCCAAAGGTAGCAAGATGGCAGAGCTACCTATCCACACATACCCACCTCCTCCTGGTAATCACTTTGCCCAAAGAGGTTGGGCAGCAGTGTGAGTCAATTATTAAGAGACTGGTATAAGTCCAATCATTTAAAAAAATTTTTTAAACGTTTACTGATTTTGGAAGAAGAGAGACATGTCAGTATAGGAGAAAAACGTTAATTGGTTGCCTCCCATATGCACCCCAACCAAGGTTTGAACCCACAGCCTAGGCATGTGCCCTGACTGGGAATTGAACTTGCCACCCTTTTTGGTGTACAGGATGACACTCCAACCAATTGAGCCACACCAGCCTGGGCAAGTCCATTCTTTTTATGCAACATATACCCTTACATTGTAGTGGAGGGTTTAAAGCATCCTTTGAGTTTATAGCTATTTTGCCAAGTGAAGATCATCATGGTCAAATTCCCTATCCTGGATCTACCAAATTATATTTTCCCAGGGATTCATATACTCAGGAAAGTATGGGAGGCACCATTTTCATAATAACCTTTACCTAAAAAAGGATTGCAAAAACATAATTTAATTTTGTTTCAAGTATTTGTGAAATAAGTATTGTGTCCCTCCTGTTAGATTCTCTGACAAATACAAACAGAAATAGGTAAATAAATATTTTTCAATGTACCATGTGCTTTGCATATTTATGTATCACTAAATCTTCATGACAAGTGTATGAGATAAGCTGTAGATTCCCATTTTACAGATAAGGAAACTGGGGCTTAGAAAAAGCTAAGTCACTTGCTCACACAGCTAAGAAATAATGGAATCCAGTCATTCTGGCTTCTCATCCCATGCTCTAATTATTGCCTTGCTTTTGTCCTCAAGTGAGATAAGGTAACAGGCAAAGAGCAGAATACAAGGGAAAATGTTGACTGTGCCCATTGTGGGTATAGATATTAGTTCTGTGGCATTAGGCAAAGAAAGTATTACTGTGATCTGGACCAAGTCAGGAAGATTTCAAGGAGGAAGCAAGAGGACAAGTAAGATTAGGCAGGTGGGTATAAAATTAAGAAGGAGAGAGAGTATTACAGGGAGAAGGAAGGGTAACACAAAAAGATAATACTGTTCTATTATCAATAAGGATATATTAAGAACTTAAACGCCAGACATTTTCTATGCACTTTAAATGTGTCCTCACATTTAGTCCAGTCCTCATATCAGCCAAATGAGAGCAGTGACTCAAAGTCTCATTTTGACTTAACTTTAAAGGCCACCTGTCATAGAGAATAACTAAAGTTCCATCCACTTTTTCCCTATTTCAATTCCTTCCCTCCCCTTGTCTATCTTGTCTCTAACCACACCCCAGGGAGAAAATGCACAGAGTGTGTCTTCTGTAGACAAGCCCAGATGGTGCTTGTAGTGGGACCCAGTATTAAGTGGGGGTCCAGCCACATTGCATGTGCCATGGAAAACTGTTTCATGTTCTCAAGCAAATTCTGATGTATGTGAGGCTTGTGAAAACCTCATCTGAAATAGGCTAAATTGTTCATGATAATTAAAATGTTTGGGACTCTTCAAAACGTTCTAGGCCATCGTCACATTGTTCTGCTTCATGAATCTGCTCTTTTTGGAGCACGGATCTGATGGGTGGCCCCTTTGTATGAGGCCTCAAAGGGCCCTAAGAGGAAGGTATGTGCTCCCAGAGGGAGTCAGGTGTGGTGAATGCTGCTGAGAAAGGCAAGGACCACTTCTCTTCCCATGGTTGCTTTTAATGTTCCTTTGAAAATCTTTACGCTAAAATTTACATAGAGTGGGGACTGGCCTTAAAATGAAATGATCAAGTTCAGTTTCACTTCTGCGCCCCGTCCTCCCTTCCTTTGCACCCAGCATCTGCATCGTCCCAGGCACCGAAGCCTTCTGCGGGGCCTAATCCACGGAGCCAGGCTTGTTGTGTGGAGCTGCTGGCATTTCTCCCTCTCTTAACTGCCTTGCAATCTCTCATCTTAACATTTGTTTCTCAAAATTCTAGAGGCTGGGATTTCAGGGTTCCAGCATACTCAGATTTTCTTCTTACAGGTCATATCCTCACATGACTTTTCTTGGTGCATTCAGGCACAAAGAGAGAGAGAGAGAGAGATCTCATGTCTCTTCTTAAAGGGCACTAATTGCATCATAACAGCCCTACGTTATTGATTTCATCTAACCTGAATATCCTTACAAGGTCCACACCTCAAAATACCATCATATTGGAAATTAGAGTTTTGGCATGTGAAGCAGGGCGGCAGGGGGCAGCAGAGGCTGGCAGGGGACACAAACATTCAGTACATCACCCTGGGGTCCTTGCCAGGGTGTTAAAACCAATGTCTCAAGAAAGTGTCCCCAAAAAGTGAATTCTTATTAATCTAGTCATCCATTCCAGTCCCCTTGTTCAAGCACTCTCAAAATCTAGTTCCAAGAGTACTTTCCTGAAGGCAGATACATTACAGCTAATTTTTGAAACTCCTTCAGGGTAAAATCTCCTTCCTCCTTTATCAGGCCCAGCATGGCTCAGCCAGGTTATGCTAAGGTTTAAACTGTTATCTACCTGCCAGGCAGGTGAGCAAGAGGAGCAGCTCCTGTTGTGGTCTTTACAGCATCTGTTAGCACAGGAGAAGTGCTAGCTTATACTAGGGAAATTCTGAGGGTTCAGGAAGTCTTCAGAGACATCCATTCAGATGTCTTCCTGCCCTGTTTCAGGGTGTAAGGTTTTCTTAACCAGCACCCTGACCTTAGTATGACAGAATTGCCTCAGCTGAACCCTGGAAGTCCCTGAGCTCTCCAATTCTCCCTAAAGACACTGCTCAGCTGGGTTTCTTTGTAAACTATCAAAAAGAGCCTCTGGCTCTCACAGCCTTTAACTTCTTTTCAAAAGCCCTCCGTTTGTCCTAGAAAGGACCCCCTTCTCATTCTCAGCACAGAATCAGTACGACTACATGCACATATCAGATATTGTGGATTTTGGTTTCTGACCACCCCAATAAAGCAAATATTGCAGTAAAGCAAGTCACACAAATTTTTCATTTTCTAGTGCTTATAAGAGTTGTTTACACTATACTGTAGTATATTAAGTGTGCAATGGAATTATATGTAAAAAATATATTCCTTAATTTAAAAATACTTTATTGTTGACTGAACCTAGAGAATATCACTGTTAGAAGAGATCTTAAAGTTGCAGCTTCTAACCTGCTATTTGATTTCCCTTTTCGAGCCCTTGCTCCAAGACCTATCATTCCTTATTAAAATGCTGCCACAGTTTAGGAACTTGTCACATCCATAAGCCATCCATTTCATCTTTAGCTAAGTCTGGCAGCTGACTTCCTCCTCCAATTGAGATGATAAGTCCATATGCTTACTTCTAGCCTCCTGAATGGCCCCACTGCTCAGGATAACCCTTATGTTCATTCTTCTCACTGCTTCCCAGCTGGTATATCTTATAAATATGAGTGACCCATGAAGGATTCTACATCAAGAAGTTAGTGCTAAAGGTAAATGGAGCTTCATCCTATTTTGGACCTCTGAAGGATATTACACAGAGTCAGCCCACCTGAAGGGCAAGGAAATTGGGGTATCTACCAAAACCCATCTATCATTGGTTGAAGGCTGTTTTTATGGGGCACAATGATTCTCTGTCACTTCTGCCTTGCCATATGGACAAAGTCACTGTGTGCACACAATCAGAACAAGTGCATGGTTAGGAGAATTTGCATGTAGAAATGAGTACCTGAGAGGCTATGAGCAGGATGCAAGCAATATCTGCTATAGGAAGAGGTGCCAGCAGCGGGGGAGAACTTGCTTGTTAAAATAAAGATCTCAGCTACTGGAGAGCGGAAACGAAAAAAAAAAACCTTTATTGCTAAAAAAGGCTAACCATCATCTAAGCCTTCAGTGAGTCATAATCTTTTTCCTGGTGGAAGGTCTTACCTTCAATTTGTAAAAAATATAACATCTGCAATGTGTTATAAAGCAAAGTACAATAAAATGAGGTGTGTCTGTAAATAGTAACCTTCCTAGTCCACTGCCTTTTTAGACATCTCCCTCTTCCCCAGCATTTTCCAATGCTGACTCACTGCTCCCCAAAGGAGGCTCCCCTTACTGGGGCCTCTCCCAGGTCACCATTGGTGAAAAGTTTAGTCCTTGAGCCTCCACTCTGTGCGAGGGATTTACCCATTCTCCAGATACCACTTACAATGGCACCCTCTTTGCCTTATGGGCTATGACTAAGTCCATTTTACAACTCCATCTTACCTGCTTTTTCATACCACTCCTGGGACAACATGTGTTAGTTTGCATGCTTCAAGGGTTAGATGTGCAAGGTATTTGAGGGAAATGCCTCTGTCACAATGCTTCACTCTCCCTTCCTACTCACAACATAGCCCCTAGACCAGAACATTAGCTTCACCTGGGAGCTTGTTAAAAAATGCAGACTCCCAGGCCCCATCCTAAACCTGCAGAATTAGAACCTGCACAAAGATTCCAAGTGATTCTGTCTGCACATTAAAGTTTAGCTGCTCCATATTCCTCAACACAATAAAGATCATATATGAGAGACCTACAGCCAACATCATTCTCAATTGGCAAAAACTAAAAGCTTTCCCACTAAAATCAGGAACAGGACAAGGATGTCCACTTTCACCACTCCTATTCAATATAGTATTGGAAGTCCTAGCCACAGCAATCAGACAACAACAACAACAAAAAAAGACATCCAAATTAGGAGGAAGTAAAACTGTCATTGTTTGCAGATGAGATGACAGTATACATAGAAACTCCTATAGACTCCACCAAAAAACTACTCGACCTAATAAGGGAATTTATCAAAATAGCAGGATACAAAGTCAATATTCAGACACTGAAGGCATTTTTGTACACCAACAATTAAATATCAGCAACAGAAATCAGGATAAAAAACCCATTTGCTATGGCAACAAGAAAAATAAAGTACCTAGGAATAAACCTAACCAAGGAGGTAAAACACCTGTACTCAGAAAACTATACAACACTAAAGAAAGAAATTAAAGAAGACACAAACACATGGAAGCATACATTATGTTCATGGATTGGAAGAATTAACATCATCAAAATGTCCATACTACTCAGAGCAATTTATAGATTCAATGCAATCCCTATTAAAGTATCAGTGACATATTTCACAGATATAGAACAAACATTTCAAAAATATATATGGAACCATAAATGACCCCAAATAACCTCAGCAATTTTGAGAAAGAAGAAAAAAATAGGAGGGATCACCATATTTGACAATGAACTATATTACAAATCCACTATAATCAAAACAGCCTGGTACTGGCATAAGAACAGACACAAAGACCAATGGAATAGAATAGAGAGCCCAGAAATAAACCCAAGTCTCTAAGGTCAATTAATATTTGACAAGAGGGTCTAAGCATAAAATGGAGTAAAAGTAGCCTCTTCAACAAATGGTGTTGGGAGAGATGGACAGCTACAGGCAAAAAAATGAAACTCAATCATCAATTTATACCATACACAAAAATAAATTCAAGGTAGATAAAAGACTTAAATATAGGCTGTGACACCATAAAAGTCCTAGAGAAACATAGGCAGGAAAATCTCAGATATTCCATGCAGCAATATTTTCACGGATATGTCCCCTAGAGCAAGGGATATAAAGGAAAGAATAAACAAATGGGACTTCATCAAATTAAAAGCTTCTGCATGGCTAAAGAAAACAGCATTAAAATGAAAAGAGACCCAACTATATGGGGAAACCTATTTGCCAATGATACCTCAGACAAGGGTTTGATCTCCAAAATATATAAAGAACTCACATGACTTCACTCCAGGAAGACAAACAACCCAATTAAAAAATAGGCAAAAGACTTGAACAGACATTTTTCCAAGGAGGACATACAGAGGGCCCAGAGATATGTGAAAAGATGATCAGCTTCACTAGCCATCAGAGAGATGCAAATTAAAACCACAATGAGATACCATTTCACACCAGTCAGAATGGCCATCATAAACAAATCAGCAAACAAGTGTTGAAAAGAATGTGGAGAAAGGGAACCCTAGTGCACTGTTGGTGGGAATGCAGACTGGTGCAACCACTGTGGAAAACAGTATGGAATTTCCTCAGAAAATTAAAAATGGAACTACCTTTTACTCAGCAATTCCACTGCTGGGATTATATCCTAAGAATCCTGAAACACCAATCCATAAGAACCTATGCACCCTCAATGATCATAGCAGTACAGTTTGCAATAACCTAGTGCTGGAAGCAACCTAAGTGCCCATCAGTAAATGAATGGATCAAAAAATAATGGTACATTTACACGATGGAATGCTATGCAGTAGAAAGAAAGAAGGAGCTCCTACCCTTTGTTACAGCACGTATGGAACTGGAGAACATTATGCTAAGTGAAATAAGCTAGGTAGTGAGGGACAAATACCATATAATCTCACCTTTAAGTGGAACCTCATCAACAAAACAAACAAACAAGCAAAATATAAC
>PVKM010014961.1:0-28457 GCA_004027735.1 Carollia perspicillata | reverse complement strand
GCTCACTTAGTCTCGGGCCCCCAGACCGTGCTGCCTACTGAGAATTCAAAAGCAGAGAGTGAGCAGAGTGGAAATGCCATCACTCCCCACTCAACATTGAGTCCAGGACAGCCTGAGGCTTGGAAACCTTGCTCTTCCTGAGTGTGACACCCACAGTCTCGAAGCTACCTCCCCAACCCTTTATATGAGTTCTGGCCTGAAGCAGGGATTCTGTTCCACTCACCACCAAATCCATTTCATGAAATTTTCAGGGGGTTCCAGCCTAATCTGGTCTTCTGATCCAGATCCCCTTCTTAAAACACCACATCTCCCCTGGCTGGTGTAGCTCAGTGGATTGAGCACGGGCCTGCGAAGCAAAGGGTTGCTGGTTTGATTCCCAGTCAGGGCACATGCCTGGGTTTCGGGCCAAGTTCCCCAGTAGGGGACACATGAGGCAACCACACATTGATGTTTCTCTCCCACTCTTTTTCCTTCCCTTCCCCACTCTCTAAAAATAAAAACAAACAAACAAACAAACAAACAAACACCACATCTCCTTGGACATTAGTCTAGTTACTAACCTGCCGCGGTGTCCTGTGATGGACAGCAGTTGCCTGCACACAGGCTCCCCTGGCCATTGATCATTTGTTTGCCTGTGAGAAGACGCTGGCCTTTAGGCTTGGAGGAAAGTAGGGACATGTCTGTCTGGGAAGTCTGAAATAGCGGATGAGGTTTTCTGCAATAACGCAGCACAGCCTCACCATCTTCCCCAGAGCAGTCAGAGGTTGTCCTTTTAGTCTTTCCGATCCACCCCCACAGCACCTGGTATGTATTCCCCCTGTGCCAGGAGACAGTGGGACTCCATCAGTGAACCTCTTTCACCTGCTTTGTCAGGGAAACAACTTCTGTTTCCATGGAGATTGAGAAGCTCAGAGGACATGACTCTCTGGTTGCCAGCAGCAGCTCTCTGGCCCCACAGAGAGAGCCAGCCTATAAAGTTGGTCTCAGCAGAGCACTGAAGGGAGAGGAAACAGGGCCCTTCAACATTATGACAGCCAGCTGTGCCTTAATACTTTGCAAACTAATATATTTCTACACCCAGACTTTCCGATTATAAGACAATTAAAGCCTTTACTGCTCAAGTTAGTTTGTATTGAGTCTCTGCCATTTGCAACCAAAAGAATCCTAACTAATAATACAGAGTCATTAGGTCTGAATATTTGGGAAAAAGCCTCTGTTTGAAGGCCAAGGTCATGGCCAAGATATTTGCAAGGAATGGTCAGCCTGAAATAAGAAATGAGCCAGAGGTTCACATACAGCAGGATCACACACAGACCAATCTTGACCACAGGTTTGCCATCCCAGCACTCTCTCCTGCTCCCGATGTTTCCTCTCGTCTTCAGCTCTCCCAAATTCTCCCTGTATCTCAAGTCCCTAGTGGAGCCTACCTCCCATGAGAAGCCTTCTCGGACAACCCTCTGGCTTCTAGTACAAACTGTAATTATCATAGAATGAAAAAGGTCATATGTCTGCTTTCATTCTTTAGAATAGAACGTTAAAGATCTTTCTGTTATATACTTGCAGTTCATTACTCTCTCCACTGGTTCAAGGTCAGAGATGGGATCAGATGCTTTTGTTTCTCTGACAGGAGCCAGCGTAATGCCTGGCACATAATAGAACCTCTGTGAATGCTTGTGGATTAGAAACTGTGGAAACCAGTGTGGGAGCTACAGGAGTTAAGTCCTTCTGCAGCTCTTCCCCATGGGAACTAAGCACTTCTTCAGTGAGGTATCTGGTCTCTTACCAAAGGACTCTTTCACCTCAGGGAGGTGAAAGATGGAGGAGGAGAAGGAACAGGGAAGAGAGTGGAGAAGAGGTGAGGATGTAGATTTTCGCTTGACGGCTGAGATCTGCCAGGGAAGGTTTTCTGGGTCACCCAGGATAGTGGAGAAGAGAACTGACTCTGTGCCCCAGACTTCTCTGAACTCCCGGGGGGAGGAGTGGGGGAGGGGGCCAGGGGTGGGGAAGGGCACCAGTCTGAACCAGCTCCTCTTTGGAAATACCTTCAGCGCTGGCTCAGGAGCCACGCGAGAGAAACTACTGTCCTCACGTCACCGTCACACCTCATTCTGGATCCATATTAATGCAACTAGAGGTTACATTTTCCACCAGACTTGGGTCTGAATGGCATTTGGCTATTTGCCAAACATACTACCCCCACCTTTGAAGCCCAGGATTTGCCAACACTGAACCTATTACAACAATTTAAAGGCCTGTTGAGCGATGAGAAGATATTTGACGTAAGCCAACATTATCTGAATATACGCATTCTTGAGTCATTCATAAAAAGGAGAGAATCTCTTTCCTCCCTTAAGGTGTAATAACAGTCACATCTGAGAGCACAGGAAATACTGCTCAGATAGGGCCTCAGCTCTCTGATTGTTTTTTGGCTGTTCCCTTTCTATTTGGTTATACATTTCCCTCATGGGGACAATGCCATGTCTTACACTAAGCATACGTCATCCAACAAAAAGGACATTCAATAAGGGACTCCTGGATGGATGGAGAGATGGATGGATTGATAGACAGAGGGATAAATACCCAGTAAATACCTGCTTAGACAATAAAACCCTGTGTCATTCAGGGTTCTGCAGAGAAACAGGACCAATGGGATATCTACATTCCTATCTGTCTACCTATCTACCTACCTAATGTTATTTTATATTTATTTATCACAAGGTATTGGCTCATGTGATGATGGAGGCTGAGAAGTCCCATGACCTGCCATGGATAAACTGGAGACCCAAGGAAGCCCGTGGAGGAGTTAGAGGCCTGAGAGCCAGAGAGCCCCTGTTGCAGATTGCAGTCTGAGTCTGAAGGCTTAAGAACAGGAGTGCTCAGGGCAGAGGACGACTGAGGTCCTGGCTCAGCTGGTCAGCCCGATTTTCCTCCACCTTTTGGTTCTAAGCCCTCAGTGGATTGGATGATGCCTACCCATGTTGGGGAGGGCCATTTACCCCGCTTGGTCTACCAATTCAAACGCTAATCTTTTTCTGGAGACGCCCTCACAGACACACCCAAAATAACTTCTAACCGGCTCTCTGGGCACCCAGTGATCCAGTCAAGTTGACACATAAAGTTAGCTATCACAAACCCTAACATTTATTAAGCACTGACTACGTCTCAGGCACGTGCTAAGTACTTTACTGATGCTATCTTATTCTTAGAGATATATATGCGTGAACAGTACATAGAAAAATTGTAGTATTAGGTGACTTCTAGGGCCTCTTCCAATTATAAGACTCTTTCACGTGGTGTGGCATTAGGGAAACCAGGATATTGAGGTGGGGCTTAGAAACTTAACATTTAGAAGTAAAAATGAAAATAACATTCATTACTAGTTACCTTTTTCTGTGGAGTAGGAACTATGCTAAGTACCTTACAAATGTTTTCCCTCTTATTTCTGAATAATACCCTATGAGATAGGTACTACTACTCACCCCATTTACAAATGAGGAAACTGAGGCACAGGGAGGTTGAAAGGCTTCTCTAAGAAGCGGAGTTAGCATCCAGGTGTGTGGACTCAAAAGCCTATGCTCTCAACACAGCCATGCTTCCAGAGGGACGGCAGAGCCCCCATTGTGGTCTGGATGCCTGAGAAGGTACCACTCCGTAAGCCACAGGGATTCGGGTGAACTGGGGGAGGTTGGAGGGGACAGCATTGTCATAGAATCAGCAAGATCCACCGTGAGGAGGGGTGGCACCCATTGCAGCTGGGGTTGAGGAAGGTTCTGGAGGCAATTCTACAGGAGGCCCTGAGCCCAGCAGGAGGCCAACGCCCCACTCCTTGCGGCAGCACTGGGTAAACCTCAGCTTTCCTCCCTCGGTCTCTCCCTGGGGCAGGCAGGACAGGATGTTCTCAGAGTTCTAGCAGCAGGACTATTCCTTGGGAACAGGCAGCAGAGCTGTGATTAGGGCTTAAAAGTCTGTGGTTGCCAGGCAAAGGCCCTGCCTTACCTTTTATAGCCGTCTGGCTTGAAACATCATAAGTATTTCAAGACTTTTGCTTTTTTCCCTTCTCATTAGCTTTATGACCCTGAGCACATTCTTCCTTTTCTTCCCATTGCTCATTTCACCAGCCTCCGGAACAAGTCTGTAACTCACTTGTGAGCCCAGAAGGCTTTCTGGTGAGTTGTAAGACGATTCGCTCTGGTTTGGTTGCGCAGAGTGGGGTGGGGACATTTCTTTTCTTGGGTTTCATTTGCTTAAGTTGCTGTCACCTCCTCTGCTTGAGTCTATCATTTCTTTGGAAGCTAGGATGAGGTATTCAGTGGCAGGGTGCACAGGGGCGTGGGTACATGTCCTGCATCTGCCATTTAGGGCCACATGACCTGGGACGTGTGACTTGGCCTCTGTGAGACTTGATCTTCTGATCTGCAAAATGGGAGAGAACTATTACCTGCCTCAAAGGATTGGTGGGAGGATGGAGTGAGCACGCTGTGCTATCTGTCCCCATAATCTACCTAGCAGGACAACCACAGGCCTGGGATAAGGGTATTTGGATCATACCCTCGGGGGTTATGAAGCCAGGCTCTTCTCCCTAGGTCAGCTTGGAGGTAAAAGGAAAGAAGAGCTTGTTGTAGCTGAAAGATCCAGGGTGTGGAGTTTGTTAAGATGGTAGAATGCAAGCTTTCTAGGATTGCAAGATACCCTGAAAATCCTCTACAACTGAGACTAAGGCAGCTATGTTGCAAAAGAGTGAAAAAGAGAGAGAGTCAGGGAGACCTCCACAAAGCAGCACACATGAAGAGATTTGATGGGAATGCCTGGCAGCCAAGCATAGGATAGGACTGGGTGGAGTCCTGGGTGCAGAACTGGGTGGGGCGTGAGTGTGGTCAATGCTCAGGCAGAGAAACAGTTCCCCCATTCACGTTGGGTCAGTTCCTCATTCCCCTGGAGGACACGCTGGTGACTTCGGAAACTAGATGGATTTGGTCCCAGTTGTCCTGATCTGGCTATAACCAACCCATGTTTCCTGTATGGTCTGGCACAGAAGCCACAGAAAAGGTTTGCAGATCTGGGCCCTGTTGGTTCCGGGGCACAGCTGCTCTGTCCTCTTTGGACAAGGTAGAGAAGTCAGGGCCGGGAGCCCATGGGCCCCTGGTTAGGAAGGAAACATCAACAACCAAAATTACAGCCTGGCAGAACTGCCTCCATCTGCAAGTAACTGGGCAATTACCTCCCATTAAGGTCTCGTTAATTTGTTTTCCGAGGGTTACAGTATAGTACTGGGTGGGTGTATCCCCACCCTGCTTATCACCAAGGTGTTGAAGATAAAGTATTTCTCATGAATCAAGGTGAAACTCTCTCATCTGATTAAATATAATAGTCTTATTTATCCAAGTTTATGAGGTCTTAAAAGCCAGGCCCTTTTATCTTGGGAGCACTGGGAGGGACTGCAGGCTTTTAACTTCGAGTCCTGTTTCAGGGAAGGAAGAGGAAGCACCAGGGCAGGGCAGGAGAAGACACCAGGCAGAATTCAGACCACTTTTTTAAAGAAGTGTGGTCTGTGGGTGGATTTCCCTTGCTTCTGAATCACTTGCTATTAACCATGCAGTTTCCTGGGGTCTGCTTCAGTCCTGAGCCAGAAATTTCCCAGGTGATTGTTATGAATATTCAGGTCTGAAAATCTCAGGTAGAACTGGAAAGCCTTCTGGGATTTTAATGATGTTGACAAATGAGGTACACAGACCACCCAAAGCACCATTTCAGCCCAGAAAATCTTTCCTTTTAGCATTAAGCTAGGTTTACCCTTTATCCATCTACAGCTGGTGGTGCAAATAGAAAAACTTCTGGTCCAAAGGCTAGAATTCAGAGAAGAAAGTTTGTACGTAAACCAACCCAGAGACCATCAAGGCTGATGTCTTAGTTTCAGCTCCCTGGCGTCAGGTGTTACAAAATGCTGACTTCCAGCCCCTTTATCTACTGATAACAGAGGTGAACATAAGTGATCTCCAGAAATGGTTCACACGTGGCTCCCAGGTTCTTGAAAAACCACAAGTGATTGGCAAATGTTTCTGTTGCAGACAAAAACTCAAACAAACAGCTCATTTCCTTCAAGGGCTCCCCACAGCAGTGGCTGCTGGCCTGAGTGCAGTAAGGAGGGTGGAAGTCTTCCTCTCCCTGCCCCCACATCTTCTTCCCCTTTTTGAAGTCAGATTTTTCTGACCTTATGCAGTCCAGACGGGGTTCGGGGAGGGAGGTATGGATAAGTGACCTCCAAGGTCACTGCCCTCTCAGAGTTGATTACAGACATTCCATTTTATTCACTTCAGGAAGCCTGGGGGGGCCACAAGGCTCTTTCATAATCAATGTCCTATAAGGCATACATTACATTGAACTTCATTCAGTGTGCTCCGGGGAAGTGCAGACTTGGGTTCTGCCCACAGAAGATTCTGATAGGATCGTGATTATAAGTAGCCTGGCTAACTCTGGAACCGGTGGTAGTGGCCCACACTTTCTTTTTTTAAATAACAGATTTATTTAGATATAGTTAATAGACCACATTTCATTAATATATTCCATATTTTAGTATTGAGTCACTCCTGAAAGAAACCCCAAGACTATTAGCAGTCACTCCCCATTTTCTCCAACCTCCCCCCAACCCTGCGCCAGCTCTCACTGGTTTACTTTGTTTGTACCGATCTGCCTATTCAGGACAGTTCATAGCTGGAATCATACATACGTGGGCCTTCATGTCTGCCTTCTTTCACTTACCATAATCTTTTTAAAGTTCATCTATGTTGTAGTATGGATCAGTACTTCATTCCCTTTAATGACTGAAAATATTCCATTGTATGGATATGAATTCTGTTTATCAGCTGACGGACACTGGGGTTGTTTGGGGGACACTCGTTGGCTATTATGAATACTGCTGCTGTGCACAAGGTCTTGTGTGGACAGATGTTTTCCTTTCTCTTGTGTATAAACCTAGGAGTGGAACTGCTGGGTCACATGGTAACTCAATGTTTAACATTTCAAGGAACTGCCAGACTGTGTTCCAAAGTTTATTCAAAGTGTATGAGAGTTCTAATTTATTTACATTCTCATTAACTTATGTGCTTTTGATTTTAGCCATCTTAAAGGGTTTGCAGTGATATTTCATTGTGTTTTTGATTCGAATTTCTATAGAGGCTAATGATGCTGAGCACCATTTCATGCACTTATTGGCCATTCGTGTATCTGCTCTGGAGAAATGTCTACTGAGATCCATTTTTAAATTGGATTATTTGCCTCTTTATGATTGATTTGTAGGAGTTCTTTACATATTTTAGATCAAGTCTCTTATTAGGTATATGATTTGCAGAGTGTATCCCATTCTTTGGGTTATCTTCCCCTATCCTGATGTCCTTTGACATGTAAAAGTTTTAAACATGGAAGATGGTCAATTTTGTTGCTTATGGCTCATACATTGAAAAACACTGCTAAAATGCAACTCGAAACTCTAGAAGCTTTGCCGCTCACAAGTATGGCAGAGATTTATATAAGTCACCTCTGACAGGAAATTTCGGACTTGGAATTTCATTCCCCAAACCCAGCCAGTTCTGGCTCCTCCTCAGGGCTGGCTGCCCAGAGGCCCAGGGGACTTCACTGTGTTTACATCCCTCCCACTCCTGAGGTCCACCACAATAGAGCAGCTGAAATGACAGTTTGGAAATGTCCTTTATTGTGAAAACTCAAAGGCCTTTGTCTCTGGGATTTGAAATTTTGATGCAAATATTGGCAGCCAAGAGTTCGGAAGGAGAAGGGGAAGGGCTGGGAGAAGAAACCCTGCCATTGATTTCCACAGTGAGTCATTTCAGCTCTATGTTGTCTTGGTTTTCTCATCTCACCCACAAAATGGGTGAAAATACCTCCAGCGCCCCATCTCAGCGGGGGTACTATGAAGATGAATGACTAGTCTGTGTTTGTTACTGATGCACAAGGTGTTATAATAATAATAAATGATTTAATAGCAGGGAGGGCGAGGGCACTAAAGCAAGCAGGGAGGGGGGCAGGACGCAGAGAGGCCATGAGCTGCGGAGCGCCTGGGCCCAGACACGGGTTTTATTCTTAGATGTGAGGTTGTGTGATTTTCTCCAAATGGCTTGGGTTATTTCGTCTGAAGTCAGCATTGCTCTATTGAGCGCTTCCTAGATGACTTCTGCTCTAAGGAATGATGACAATCTTTTTTGAAAATAAGCTGCATATACATTAAAACAATTAGAAACAATGCAAGACATTATAATCAAACGCTGAGTTAAATATAACAAGTGTCAAAAAGGAAAGAACAGATGGTGGTGAAGAGCGGTGTTCCATTATGAATCCCAGGTCCACCATGCACTAGTGTGGCACCCTGCCTCAGTTTCTTTTCTGTTTGCAACTGTTTGTTTAAAGGGCTTAGAATAGCCCTGGCTGCCCTGCCTTAGTGGGTTGAGCGGCAGCCTGCAAACCGGCAGCTGGCCAGGTTGATTCCTAGTCAGGGCACATGCCTGAGTTGTGAGCGAGGTCCCTGGATGGGGGTGTGTGCAAGAGGCAACCTATTCATTTTTCTCTCTTTCTCTTCCTCCCACCTTTCCCCTCTCTCTAGAAATGAATAAATCAAATCTTTAAAAGGAAAAAAAAGGGGGCTTAGACTAAGGCTAGCACATAGGAGGCACTCAGTGTCGGACCTACCTGTGGTTTTGTCAGGCACCCCTGCTGGTTATGCGAGCCTGGCCAAGTCGCCACCCTCAGTTATCTTATCTGTAGCTCAGTAGGCGGCTGTGAGGATGAAGGGAGACAATGTAAATCGTATAGTATCTACAAATGGTAAGCATTCGCTAAATGAGTAATTATTACTGTCATATTACTATTATCTACTCTGGCGGAGGAGTAAGGGGTGAGCTCATGGCTTAATCATATCAGGAGCCTACTCTGGAAGGTAGAATATGAGGTGGGCAGGAAGGTACTGAAAGGATTCAGGTGAGCAGAGAGGAATGCAGGATCAAAGAAAGACGGAAGCCTGAGGGTGGACTGCCCTCTGAAAGGCGGAAAGGGACGGGGCCTTCAATTTTTCCTCCAGCTAGAAGCCTGGCCCGCTGTATCTGGTAGAGCCGTGGCGGCTGTTTACCTCCAACCCCCCCCTTGCTCAATCTCGACTTTCACCTTCCCAGTTAGCGGGTGCAGGGCTCAGCAAGGCTGGAGCAGACCCTCCCTCCCTGAGGAATGTGGGTCCCGCGTCCCCGGCTGGCCAAACCCAACGCGTACCTCCTCCCCCGCAGTCAGAAGCCTGGAGCCCCGATGTCTTCACCCTCTGCCAGGATCCTGTTTCAAAGTCACCTGAAAGCCATTTCCTTCCTCATCCGCCCCTCCCCTCCCTTCCCCGTAAATCACCTGGGGCAGTGTCTTTTGAGGAGGGGGGTATTTGTTTTTAACGAGAATTCTGTAAGCGCCATTTACTGCACACGCTAGTCTATATCCCCGTATCAAACGTACCCAGTGGCTCTAGTACCAGTGTCTCTTTTTTCCTCCTTCAGACTTAGTAATAACGCCTAACCACTGGGGCCTCTTCTAGGGGTCCCACCCTGGGCTTCTCTTCTCTTGTCTTGTGCTGGGGCAGCGTCTTTTTTCCGGGACCTTTACTGATGAATTATTTCAGGTTTTTAAATGTATGGTCTTGCTCAAAATCCAGCCTGCCCTGTCCCCTCCCCCCACTTCCAGGTGTGTATCTTTCTATGCCCAAATGATTACACACAAAGACAGGTCTGTCTTCGTTTTACAAAAATGGGGTCCTCTACTACCATAGATTTCTGCATCATTTCCCCTCACCTAAGTCTCTTGGTGGACTCCCTCCAAGTAATCGGCTTCATCTCTTGTCAGCTTCTCACAGGCTTGGATTTACATCTGTAAAGGGTCACGGGAACGGAGTCTGGGTGAGGATTTCAAGACGTGCCTTCCTGACTCCGAAGAGCCGAGGTGACCTGCTCTGCTGGGTTCAGGACCACGAAATCGGACCCCAACAAGTACCTCGCTTGAGAAGGCCCCTTTCCTGTACGTACAAAGGGGGACGTTTGGGCTGTCTGGAGCCCTCTCAGGAGGCGGTGGTGATATGAGGTTGTGACAACCGGTTGACCTCCACCATGTGCGTCTTTGTATCTTGGAGCACCTTGGCTGCCCTGGAGCGGCCGGCGCGCTTCGGGACCCACGCGGTGGGGCTCCGCGCCCACCCCACCTGCGGGCGTTAAGCCTCAGCCGCGCCCCAGCTCCGCCGCCGCCGCCTTTACCCCGGGCTACAGCTCGCAGCGCCGGGAAGCTTCCCAGGCCCGCACGGAGTCGCCAATTGCTGGATTCCAGCAGCGGCCCGAGTCTCCACCCACTGGAAAAATTCCTGCTCTGTCCCTCCCTCTCTCCTCCCGCCCGCCGCAGCCCGGGCTCAGCCCCGACTTCCTGCCGGGCGCTGGGAAGCCGCGCGCGGGCTGGGGGTCCGCGGGGGCTGCGCTCGCAGTAGGCCGCGTCCCCGGCTGCATCCCGGGCCGCCGAAGGGCTGGCAGTGGGCGGGAGCAGCCGGCAGCCTCAGCCCCTTCCGAGAGCGACTTTCAAACTCGCGCCCGCGTCGCCGCCGCCGCACCTGGGAAGCCTCGCGCGCCGTGCGTGCCGGACCCGGCGGGCGGCCACCGCTCGGTGAGTGCCCTTTGGTTCTCCCCTCTCCCTCTGCCTGTGCAGCGGGCGGAGCGGCAGCGCCCAGGGTCACTCCGACGCCCCCACCTTCCCGGGACCCCCGCCTAGCCCCCTGCGGGGTGAGGACTCCGGGCGGCCGTGGAAGGCCCGGAGCTGCGTTGGCTCCTCCCAGACGACCCTCCCGGCCCAGGGTTGGAGAGCGGGAGGCTCGGGCTCGGAGACGTTTTCTGTGCTTCAGCCCCCACCCCGGAAACAAAAGGAGTGAACGCGCTGGGTGGCTCCGAGAGGCTCAGTTTGAAACCCGGGAAGCCCGCGAGGCTGAGCCCACCCACTCCGCTGCGCGCTCTCTCTCCGGAGTTCTGGTCCTTGCCCCGGACTGTGGGCCCGGCGGGCCGTCCTCTCCGGGGAAGGTCCTGAGCCTCTGGCCCTGGGAGCCTGAGAAGCGCCAGCAGCCTGTTCCGGATTGTGCCGCAAGGTACTGGCTCTTGGGATCCCAGCTCCCGCCATGGAGGGATTAGAGCGGAGCCACAAGCGGGGTGTCCGGGAGCGGAAATCACTGAGGCCACTGCCTGCCACCGTCTACCTTGACCTCGCCCACTCCTCAAATTGGTTTGGTTCATCTGCTCCATATTCGCAGCCCGTTGGTTCGGAAAGCTAGGATAAGGAGTGCAAACTTGAAAACTCAAGAAAATTTTAGATACCTACTTTTATTCTTTGGAGGGCTTTTGAAAAAAAACGGAAGAACGGACTGGGAAATATAATGGTGGAGGCTGGAGAAGCGTGGCCCCGAGGTTGGTGGAGGTTGCGGGGTCGGGGGGCGGTGTTAATGGCTGTTGTTCCGTCTGTGAAGACACTTGTTAAACTGTTGGCAAATGATGGGGCCTGGCCTCTCCTCTGGGGCCCCCAGGAGGCGATCCAGACCGCAACACCCGACAGGGAATCCTGGGGTTGGGGGTTCCCAGTCTCCCCAGCCCTGCCGCGGCATGCAGCCCAATCACACCGACCTTGCTCAAGAAATAATAAGCAGGGAGAGTAGTGACAGCCCCCAGAGGGCTCCCTGCTGAGCAAATCACCTGCCTCCCTTTCCGAAAGTGCCTTTCCAGCCCCTCCTCTATTGTACTGGGAGCGGAATCTGCGTGACTTAACTGGGAGTACCTCACCTCAACCACCCCCAGCGGAAAACCCAGGGAGTAAAAACCAAAAGGTGTACCCCTTCTCTCTGTTATTCACCCCATTTACTGCTCTCCTGGGACACTGCATCTCCTCCTCCTACAGCTGCTGATAATACTTCTGCTGCCCCTGCTGCCTCTACTCCCTTAGAGGGGAGGGTTGGACACTCCCTGGGCTATCTGGGTACCTTGTTCTGGGGATGGGGCAAACCTAATCCTAGAAACGGAAAGGGGTTTACATTAGAGCTTGAGGGCTTTTCTACTGCCTGTATTAGAAGTGTAGCAGCGGGAGAGTGGAAAGAACCCCAGCTTGGTGCCCAGCACAGGATGTTGCCTGAGATTTAGTTCTGGTTCTACTGCATGGCATCAAAGGTTGGTGGAGTCTCTTGGGCTGGAAGGCTTCTCAGACTAGCCTATTCCACTTACATGAAGACAGCAGAGCCCAGAGCTGTGAGGTGATTTGAGCCTGGTCCCCCTTGGCCAAATAGGAACCAGCATTCAGATCTTTCCACTCTGTCTAGTCCGTGCTTTCCCCCCCATGACCTAGGCAGGTCACGTATCTTTTCTGGCTCAGTTTTCACATGAGTAAAGTGGGATACATGCCTGCTCTTCCTCATAGAGGTTGGGGTGAGCCACCTGTGTGGAAAGTGCTCCGTAAACTCCCATAGGAAATAAAGGGCTCAGCTGTGGCTCTCCTATAGGAAATAAAGGGCTCAGCTGTGGCTCGGAGGGGCCCTCTAGAGCTTTTACAATTTCCTGGGTTCGACTCACATGTACCACAAGGGTAGATTCCAGGAGCCAATAGTGAAAGTTTACACCCCTGGCCTGTAGTCTCTCAGCTCCAGAGTAAACATTTGCCTTACCGAATCCCAGGGTCACTGTGTTTACACTGGAGGAGGCCAAAGGCCATGGCCTGAGGGATGGAGGGGAAAAGGACCGTGTTCTGGTGTATGGCTCACCATTTTACCTCTACCTCCCTCTGAGAGCCTTGTGCAGGTCTGGCTCCAAACGTGGAGGGTTGCTACAAGCCCAGGCTGGATCTGGCCTAGGGGGGTTAACTGTGGAGCCATCTAAGCTATTTTCTGCTGTGTTAGGGGTTGAGGGGGCTCTGGGCTTTGGGAGTGTGTTGCCTTTGCAGCTGCACTGAGAGCTGTTTTCAGCTCCTCATTTGTCCCCTTCCCCCATCCCAGGCTGCCCCTCCAGCTCAGGCTGCTGCTCTGTTCTGCCTCTCAGCCCAGCTGCAGGTCCATAGGCCTTTGTTCTGGCCTGGGCCTGCCCTCCCCGGCAGAAGCCCTCAGGCTGGGGCCCTGGCAGCTGGAAATCACTGGCTAGCAGGGAGGTTGTACTGGAGTGCAGAGGACCTGGCAGACCCTCATTTCCTCTAGCATGGCTCAGTTTGGGGCCCCCAGCTTGCCTCTGTCCAGATTTTCTCACTATCTTTTCTCATCCCCTTTGTTCTCCTGAATGGGTGGATCATCCTCTATTTCTTCCTTTACTCCTGCCTGTTAGTTCTATTTTAAAGCATTCATTCATTCCACAATTTTACTATGTATGAGTGCTAGGCAGAGGAGACACAGCAGTGAAAAAAAATACACACACACACACACACACACACACATACACACACACAACAATCATTGACCTATGGAGTTGAGTTCTAGTGAGAGAAGCTGACAGCAGGATAAATAATTGAAATAGAAAGCATCTTAGTGATAAGCAGAAAAATATGATCAGGAAGGTGGATGTGAATCATGGAAGGGAGGAGATGATGTTTTAGGCGGGTCTGTCTGGGAAGCGACCAGAGGAAGGTATGTCTGAGGGGATGCCTGAAGGAGACATTCCCTTCATTCTGATTTCCTTTTCTTGAAACCCTGTTCAAGCTGCACACTGCGGAACTGGATGCACTTGGGTTCAAATCCAAGCCTGGCAGCTTACTAGTTGTGGTGCTACACTCCTTTGTGCCTGTCTTTCCCACATGTAAAATGAAGTTAGTCATCATACTTACCACGTATGGAATTGTGAAAATGAACAATGAGACATGATGTATGCTAAATGCTAGCACAGCCTATACAGGTGTTCAATAAATGATAGTCCAGTCATTTCTCCAACCAAATTCTGCAGAAGTAGCCCAAGATATTTAATGCTAAGGACTGTGTATGGGAAGTTTCTATTTTGATTTTTAGGCAGGAATGGGGGATTAGAGGGAGGTGAAAATAGAAATCCTAGTTATTGCAGACTTTCTGTTTAGTGAGGTTTTTCTCCATGACCTTAGACTCCGGATAGTTGAAAATGGGGGACATGCAGGTGTGTGCTGCTTCCCCTGGTGACCTGGGGGAGGCTGGGGGCAGTCCTGACCCTCTCTTGCTCTGGAATTCCCTCTGTTTCCAACCAGCCCTAATGAATCACACCTTAGTGTCTGGCCTCTCCACTCTGCCTCATAATGGGAAGGCTATCCACCTCCCCCCACCCATCTCCAGTGTCTATTAGATAAGTTTGCGGACAGTGAGGGGGAGAAGTGGGTGGGAGGATGAGGGAGGGGCTGGAGAGCTGGGTAGGTGGCAGGACGGAGCTCTTCCAGGGAGTCTGCAGAGGTGGCTACAGGATTCTGATGAAGGCTCAGAGGCAGCTTCGAAAAAAGTTGTAGGAAAGGTTCTCACGGACCAGAATTTAGAGTGACAGATGGACAGACATCCGATGTCAGAGTCTAGCTCTCTGCTCAACTCTGAGCGGCAGTCAGCTGCTTCCCCTCTCAGCTGGAGGTGTGACCTCAAAAGGGAGGAGCTCATCTAAAGCTGCAGTGAGCGGTTTCCTGGGGGCACTGCCCTGACTGGGCAGTGGAGGGTGGGGCCCAGGGAAGTGGTCATCAGCCAGACCACTCCCTGGAGTGCCCCTGCTGCACTCTGCAGGCCAGCCAGGCAGGCCCTGTGGTGAAGGAACTTTCAGGGCCTGCCTGTTGGTGCGTGGAGGCAGCTAAAGCTAGATATAATCTGGCCTCAGGAAGTTGCAGAGGGGGCCTTGAACAGCCCCAGACACTTTGGTCACAACAGAGAAAACGGAGAAGATGGAGTTGATTAGCTTGTGATTGTAAGGAGGTGCATCTAGAGGTGCCGGCAGCCTGTTTGGGGGTCAGCCTCTCTGGGATAAAGCCTGGCCTGTCAGCTGGGTCTTGACCGTGTTCTTATTTTGGTTTCAAGCAGAGAGCTTTCAAGCTCTCTGAGGGCAGGAACTCCGCTTGATTCCTCTTTGTTCCCACGGAGCAACCAGAACAGTAAAAAAAGGAATCAGGGCGTGCTGAGCTTGCGCTGGCGTCCTATCCTGGGAGCAATCTGGGCTTGGTGGTTTCAGCTACTCCAGCTTTTGCTCCACAGAGTTAGGGGGAGGAAGGCAGTGATGGCGGTCAAGCCCAGCCCCTGGGGCCTGTTGCCACATGGGAATGCAAGCGAAGGGAGAGAGGGGCTTTTTGTAGCCTTCTTGCTGCCCTCTGGGGAGGGAGCCTTGGTTTAAGCTCAAAGAACTTTTTGGGTTTTTTTTTAAGGACTCTTAAACTCCCTACTGGGCTGAGCTGACTCTGAGTCGGGCTGGACACAGGACCTGAGCATGGTTCCAGTAGAGGCAATGTCGGCTGTGCATGCAGCCTTTGGGAAGCACAGTTTGAGGGTTCTAGAAGTTGCTCTGATTATTGCTGGAGCCTGGTTGAGAATGAGAGAAGATGCGGGAGGAGGGCAGTCAATTTTACTGTGGTGTTAGGAGCGCGGGAGGAGAGATGGGTCTACAGGTACTGGGAGCTCATTTCATTTACTATCCAGGCTGCGCGTCTGTGTGTGTATGTGTGTATAAGTGTGTAAATCAGAGTTCTCGAGTAATAAATGGCAAGTGTTTATCGAAAGGAAAAGGGAACCAGTATTTAAGCTGCCTCTACCTATTCTGCACATTGCTACATCCCCTGTGCTGGCTGCATTACAATACATATTTGTCGAATAATAAATATTATTTATTAATAACAAAACCATGTGACGAAACCATAGGAATTAAAGAAATTTTCATGCTCTTCACTGATGTTCTATTCCTGTACTGCAAGTGTGCAGGATATAAGATTCTAAGAAGGTAACCTGTGGTCAGCTGCTCTGGCAGAGGGGCAGGCAGACCTGTATTCCCCCAGCCTGGAAAAGCGAAAGGGTGCCTGGGGTCACTGGGACCAGTCCGCCCAGGCCTCCTGCATTTGCCCGCAAGTGGACAGTAGGGTGTGCTTGTGGTCTTGAATAGAGTGCACCCCATAATATGTCCCATAAAATCGAATGACATCTCTCCTCGCTAATTCAGGGCTTGGCCACCCAGCAGCCGTGTGTATCTGCATGCAGCCGAGTAGGTCTCAGATCAGCCAGGACTCAAGTTCCTTTTTTTATAGCAGCCCCCTCAGACCCTGTTTAATTTTTATATATAAGCTTTGTCATCCTATTTCCAAGGCTACAACGGAAAGGAAGCTGCAAAGAAAGAGTGTAAAGAGACTGGCACTGAGAGGAAGAATGACCACAGTGCAACTGAGAGCTGACTGAGATCAAAAGGCTATGAAAAGCCGGGAGTCGTCGATTTAGGGGGAATGACTTGGCACACTTCGGCCCTTGCAGGAAATTGTCATTTTGATAATTGACACAACAGCATGGGTGGACCTCGAGGATATTATACTAAGCTATATAAGTCACAAAAAGCTAACAACCATATGATTTCACTCATATGCGGGATATAAAACTGAAACTCATAGACACAGACAACAGTATGGCGGTTACCAGTGGGAAATGGGGTGGGGGTGGTAAAGGGTAAAGGGGGCCAAATATATGATGACTGATGGAAGACGAATTGGCTTTGGGCGGTGGGCACGCAATGCAATATACAGATACTGTGTCATAGAAAAGTATACTTGGAACTGTTTTTAAAAAAGATTTTATTTATTTATTTATCTTTAGAGGGGAAGGGAAGGAGAGAGGGAGAGAAATGTCAGTGTGTGGCTGCCCCTTGTACATCCCCTGCTGGGAACTGGCCTGCAACCCAGGCATGTGCCCTGACTGGGAATCGAACCGCGGTTGTTTGGTTTGCAGGCCCACGCTCCATTCACTGAGCTACACCAGCCAGGGCAGTATACTTGAAACTTATATAATCTTATTAACCAATGTCACCCTAATGCACTTAATTTAAAAAACTAAAAAAAATTGACGATTTTTGTTGGTAATTGTGACCCCGAGTTATCAAGAAAAGGTTAATTTATGTTCCCTTGACTCTGTTTAGGAAGGAAATGGATAGCATATTTTTAAAAGATTCCCGCCCTGGCTGATATGACTCAGTGGATTGAGTGCTGGCCTGCAAACCAAAAGGTTGCAGGTTCGATTCCCAGTCAGGGCAGATGCCTGGGTTGTGGGGCAAGTCCTCCGTTGGGGCGCGTGAGAGGCAACTGATCAATGTATCTCTCACACATGGATGTTTCTCTTCCCCTCTCTCCCTCCCTTCCCATTTCTCTAAAAAAATAATCAATTGATCAATCAATCAAATCTTACAAGATTCCCAATCAGATGGACTAAAATTTTAAAAACGTTGACACTTAAGAAATAATATAATTTTCTCAACAAGGCAAAATAAGTGATATGGCCCCACCCACAGATAAGGAAGCTCACAAGGTTCGTTGCTTGTCCAGAATCACTCAGCTCAGACTTGGGGATGAGGTTGAACCTCTGAGTGACTCTGTAGCACATACTCTCAGCTCTATAGGGACCCAGACTGTTTTGAAACTCCTCACTCTCTTGCAAGTGGGGCTTTTTGGGCAGCTCTCTGTGCAGCAAGCCAAGGTTTTATTGTGCTAACGGTAGAGCTAGGATGGATCTGCCTTAATTTGGCTACACCCAAGCACACTGCCAGTTCTTCCAAAGGGCACTTGCCCTAGCGGAAACAAGAAAGCTTTCAATACATGTACATTTTAAGCACCTGCCTGAGTGCCACACAGCACTTTCTGAGGCCAGAAAATGACAGGGAGGAGCTGCAGTTTCAAAAATCCCAGGCCTCTTTCCATGAAGAGCTTTGTTCCTTTGTTTGGGGTCTGGATGCTGCTGAAAGATGCTGTGCTGTGCATCTTGGCGCTGGTTGTCCCCGCCGGTCCCCAGGGTGACAGGGGCCGGCCCCTGCGTAGCAACCTCTCCCGCCATGTGCCCCCCATCCAGAGCTGGCAGATGGTAATTTTACCACGTCTACTTCTCATTTATTGCAGAGATAGAAAGTGACATTTGAAGCTTCCTGTGTTTTTTTCCTAATCCCGTTCTCTTCTTTCCCTCCCCAGAGGTAACATTCTTCTGAATGTGGCGATTATCATTCCTATGCATGTTTTTATACTCATTATTGTGATATGTAAGTAGTTTATATGTTACATCGTTTAGTTTTGAGATGTTAGGTGCATTCTTCTTGAACTTGCATTTTTTATTTAACAATAGTGCCTAGATTTATTCATGTCGATATAGTTACATCTAGGTTATTTATTTAACTATCTATTGGTATGTATTATGTGATTAAATCACAGTTTTCTTATTCATGGACATTTAGATTTGTTCCTTTTTTCACACCATTATAAATAATACTCTACAGAACACCCATGTGCCAGTCTTCCCTGTGCTTTTTAAGATGCTGCTGCCCAAAATAATGCCCCTGAATCATTCATAACCAGTGTATATTTTTCCTGGAAACGTGAGAGCTCCTATTTCAGTAACATCTGGGTTATATCTTTTAATCTAGTAGATATGAAATGGCATTTTAAAATTATTTTATAAATTGGTTTTCAAAATTAGCCCTTTGATTATAGGAAGGGATGGGTTCTTTTCATGTTTATTGGCCAATCATGTTTGTTTTCTTCTGTGACTCTTTGCCCTTCACCAAAAAAAAATTTTTTTTTAAAACTAGGTAATACATCCATGATCCAAACCCCGAAAGGGAATACAGCAAAAAGTTTCCCACTCACGGTCCCTAGCTCACCATCTCCCCACCCTGCCAGCACGTTCTAGGTTCTTGTGTGTTTTTTCTGTTTTAATTGCCATTGTCTTTCTCTTGTTGACTTTTAGGAATGAAAAAATATGTATTTAATAACTATCTTTTGCAGGTCATATTCATTATATATAGCTCTGAATTGTCTTACCTTTATTAATGTCATTTTTCAAAGGGATGTTTAATTTTAATGTCAGATTTACTAATCTTTTGTTTGTACTTTCTGTGTCTTGTTCAAGAAATCCTTTCCAAGTCTAATTTTATAAATCTACATTTTAATATATTGTTTTAAAGTTAAGTGTTGCTTCCCATCCTTACATTTTAAATTGACCTGGAATGCGTGTGCGTGTGTTGTTTATCTTTTAAAATACATACAACACTGGTTCTCAAGACTGACTACACGTTAAAGGTCAAGAGAAGCTCCTGAAAAAGTGCTGATGTCCGAGCCTCATCTCAGATCAGACCAAAAAACAGAAATATTTTGGGGTGGGATCGAGGCATGGTTATGAAACGCCCCAGGTGGTGTTATGTTCAGCCCAGGGTGAGAACCACTCAGCCTTGAAAGATGGAACCGATTTTATTTTTTCCCCCAGAGGAATGGCCAGTTTTTCCAGTGGTAGTTATTGAACAGTCTACACTTTTCTTACTGACTTGTTACTTTTAAGATCTGACTGATTTATTGCTTTATTGAGATATGTTTTACATATTTAAAATTCACCTATGTCAAGTATATAGTTACTGGTTCTTAGTGTATTCACGGAGTTCTGCAACCATCACCACTATCTTATCTGAAAACATTTTTATCAAAAAAAACCCTGTACCCATTAGCCCTAGGCAACCACTACCCTATCTTCTATCTCTATGGATTTGCCTCTTCTGGACATTTCACATAAATGAATCCCTACAATATGTAGTCTGTTGTGACTGTTTTCTTTATGTATATACATAGGAAGAAGCAGAGCATACATGGGGTGCGGTACTATCTGTGGTTTCAGGCATCCACCGGGAGTCGTGGAATGTATAAGGGGGGGCTGTACTGTACATTAGTTTCCGGTGTACAACACAATGATTCAACATTTGTATACACCACAAAATGATCACAATACGTCTGATAGCTTTTCATTTACTTGATAGTGCCCTTCGAAACAAAAAAATATTTTTCAAGATTGCTTTGCCTATTCTTGGTTCCTTGTTTTTCTGTATGGATTTTAGGATCATCTTCTCAGTTTCTACAAAAATGCCACCTGGAATTTTGAATGAGTCCGTAGTTCAGTTTGGCGAGTATTGCCAGATTGAAGAATGTTAACTGTCCCGATCCATGAACATGGGACATCCTTCCATTCATTCGGTCTTTAATTTCTTTTAGCAGTGTTTTGTGGTGTCTAGTACATCTTGCACTTCTCTTATTAAATATATTCCAAAGTATTTTATGCTTTTTGCTGCATAAAATTCTTTTGGGGTTGTTTTGGTTCTTAAATTTATTTTTGGATTGTTCACTGCTAGTACATAAAAATAGACTCGATTTTTTCGTATTGATCTTGCTTCATGCCATCTCTCTGACCTCTTTTGAGTTCTTATAGTTTGTAGTGGATTCCTTAGGATTTTCTGTACATATAAGATCATGTCATCTGTGAAGAGAGACAGTTTTACTTTTCCCTTTTCAATCTGGATGTCTTTTTCTTGCCTAATTGCCCTGGCTAGAACTCCAGTGCAATGTTGAATAGAAGTGTCAAGAAGGGGGACATCCTTATTTTGTTCCTAATCTTAAGGAGAAAGTGTTCCACTTTTTCTATTAGGTGTGAAATAGCCCGTGGGGTTTTTTTGGTAGATGCTCTAAGGTCGGGGATGTTCCTTTCTATTCCTAGTTTGTGTGGTGTTTTTATCATGGAAGGGCGCTTGATTTTCTCAGTGTTTTTTTGGGGTCTGTTGAAATGATCAGGTAGTTTTGTACTTTATTGATAACCTAGAATTATACTACTTGACTTTCAGGTGTTAACCTAATGTTGTATTTCTGGGGTGAATCCACATAGTCATCATGTATACTCTTTTAAAAGAATATGTTGCCGGATTCAATTTGTTAGTGTTTTGTTGAAATTTTTTCCTGCCGTATTTATAAAGCATATTGGACTGCAGCTTTTGTTCCTTGTGATGTCTTGTCTGGTTTTGATATCGGGGTAATATAGCTTCATAGAATGAGTCAGGAAGTGTTCTTTCCTCTTCTACTTTTGGGAAAAATTACTATTTTTTCTTCAGCTGTGTAGTAGAGTTCACCAGCGAAGCCTTCTAATCATGGGCTTTTTTTATTGGAAGTTTAAAAATGATTAATTCAGTTTCTTGTTAACAAGGTTCTTCAGATTTTCCATTTCTTCCTGAGTCAGCCATAGGTTTGTGCCATCATTTTAGGAATTTGTCTATTTCATCTATGTCCTCTACTTCAATAGCATATAATTGTTCATGTTATTTCCTTATAATCCTTTAAGATAAATATATATACGTGTGTGTGTGTGTGTGTGTGTGTGTGTGTGTGTGTGTTAATCCTCACCTGAAGACTTTTTTTTTCATTGCTCCCAGAGAGGGAGGGAGAGAGAGAAGCATCGAAGTGTTGCTTTCCATTGGTGCCTGGACCAAGGACCTGGGATCCAGGATTGAAGCCACGACCTAGGCATTGTGCCCTGACTTGGAATCGAACCTGCAACCTTCTGGTTTTGGGAGGAACCACCTGAGCCACACTGGGCAGTGTTCTTTTTTGGTTTTAGTGTTCTACATTTATACAGTGCATGACATGACTGAATGTGAACTTTGAACCCTGAGGATGGGCTCGCCCTCAGATTGGGTGTGCTCTTGATCTGAGGATGAGCCCAAAAATTCATTTACGTTCTGTCTTTGAACATCGCCCTTCTCCATTGTTCCCTTTTTATTGTGGAATTCTGTGAACCTCTATGTCTCTTGATATTTTCTACCTCAGGATGATTTCCTGCATGTTTGCCCCATTTCACTAACTTGCCTGTTGGGTTTTAAATTTTAATAATGTATATTTCATTTCCATTTGGTACTTTAGAAAATATATATTTTTTAGATTTTTCTTTTATTTCTAGCTCTCGGAATGCCGATTTGTTCCGTCTTCTGACTCTCTTCTGGTGGTGGTTTTCACTGTATGGCTTGTAATTTTTTACACTGAGCTCCTCTTCCGTGGTGGTAAAAAGTAAGATGCTTAAAAACTAAATATTTTGGAAGTCTGCCCTTATTGGTGATGATGAGGTCTAGGACAGATCGTGTGTGTAGGTGTGTGGCCGAGGTGGGGTAGGGAAAAGATTGTCGGAAGGCTCTTCCCCCAGAACTTTGCATGTCTGGCTGCTGCTTATGACACGGACCTCTCTGCTTAAGGGCCATCTCCAAGAGCCTTCTCAGGCCTCCCTACCCAACAAAGTCCCGGACCCCCGTCACACTCTCTAAGCTATTTGTCCACTTTTTTGTGGCCTTCTTCACAGCTGGAGCGTTAGTACTGTGATAGCCAGGTTTGTCTTATTCATTGCCATGTCCTCAGCACCTGGCACAGGGTTTGAACTGCTGATGAACGCGAGTGGGTTTGAGTTGTCCTGTTTCAGACAGGAAGTATCTCAGCCCCACTTCTGCAGCTTTCAGGCTGCAGAGAAGAGCTGAACAGTTCGGCGCTCGTTCCCGAAACTTTTTCTGTGTCTCCACTGGGGCTGGCTTTGTCTCCCTTCCTAAGAGCCCAGAAAGCACCATTCATCCTGTGTGCCTCAGCCTCCTTCCGGTGAGTCTGCAGCTGCCAAGATCGGTTCTAGGTATTTGTGTGCTGAAGACCTGGGGGAAGACAGGCTACGAAAGCCCAGGAAGATCTAGCCCTCCTTACCTTTAGGAGACTAACCGAGGTGAGCGGACAGGGCACTCACAGAAAGCGAGATTCCTGCCACTCACTGTGCCACGGTACAGATTATTGCCCCCACTGTGAGACCTCACAGGTGGGTAAAGGCAGCCTTGTGCTTGTTCTTGGTCATCTTTTTCTCCCATGTAGGGTGTGCGTTTTATTGAACTGGTCTCAAGTCAGTGTACAGGTAAGCCCACCTCAACCCACTCGCAGGGAGACCAAGAGCCTTCATACATCTCGAGTTGAGGGACCAGAAGGGGGACCATGGTAGCTGACCATTATGCCAGGCCATCTTAGGCGGTCACAAAAGTGGTTTGTGGAGGCATATCCGAGTGAGTTATGAATTTGGGTGACTCTGTTTTGGCCTCTTAGGTTGCCCCACCGTGTAGCCACTTGTTCTGGAGCCAAGTGTTACTAGCCCAAGGGCATTCCCACAAGGGGGCTGCAGGATGGCACGTTTCTGTTCCATCCTAAGGGAGCTGGTGCAGAGGAATGAATTTCCCTCTGACCTCACTGTCCAGTCCTGGGTAAGTGAGCAAATAGCTCTCCATCATAGGGTTGCTGTGAGGAGATCACACAGAGAATGTGTTTAGCGCAGTGCCTGGTACACCCAAGTAAAATGCTAGTTGATGGTATTCCAGTTTGGCATCTTGGGAGCTACTTGTGCCTCAGATTCCTAATCTGTAGCGCAGGTAATATAATAATACCTGATGCTTGTTCACCTGCCCCTCCCCTCTACCCCTGGTTGTTGTTAAGGGCCTGAAGTGTTAATGTCCTCCGGCTTTGCGGGCCTGCGGTGGGGGAGGAGCTGCATAAATGGAGTACAATGGCGCTGGTGAATGATCTGGCTTTGTTATGTGTGTTCAGTACTTGACTTCCTGATGTTAGTGTTCCCCATGTTGAATTGCTGTAGATATTTGCATGTCCTCAGCAATGCGGTGCTCACCTGCCTGGCCCTGGCCTCAGTCCCCACCCAGTGGGGACCTGCTGAATGGGAGTGGGAAGCTGCATTTCCTCTGTTAGGGGCCTCCCAGGAATCAAGAATGATAGAAATGCAGAAAGTATGACCCACACGCAGAACTGGTTCTGAATAGGACATTTATTGGAGAGGTTTTGCAGGAGGCGCAGGCGCTGTGATCCCAGGCTGTTGGTGGCAGCTCTCTGCTTGCCCCAAGCCTGTTAACTGCTCGGCTGCCGGTGCCGGTGCGGAAGAATGCAGCTCCCCGGTCCCACACGGCCCTCTCAGTGCTCAGATGGGAGCTCTTTTGAGAAAAGCAGTAGGTATCCAGCTGGGGTCATGCCAGGGGTGCAAGTGGGATGTGACCAGGACTCTGTCAACTCCAAGCCTTGCCAGACCCCTCCCCTGCCACCTGGCCCCGCTGTGTGAAACCTGGCCAGCCACAGGCTTTGGGGCAAAAGGTAGGTTTCTCCCTCGGGGGTTCAGACACTGAGGTCCTCACATGTGCAGGAAAGATGGCTGGCTCTCTTTATCCTGCCTGGCTTCTTCTAGTGTGGATTTGTCCGTCTTGGCTGGGTAAGAGCATGACTGTCCTGTGTCCTTTTTAAGGGGGCTGCAAATGATTCTGCTAGGGGACATTCAGAGTTGGGTGGTTAGAGAAGGGGCCCTTCCTGGAGTGACCCAGAACACGGTTACACATGCGCGCGCGCACACACCCACGTACCGGGAAAAGTGGGGTTAATCATTTACTTCTTCAGGGACTTTCCCTTTCCCAGAACCCACAGAAGGTGGTTATTAGATAAAATCAAGTAGTGGCAGGTGGAGCAGGTGAATGGAAGTTCTCCCCAACCCTGTCCCGTCCTTGATGGATGCCACCAGGCAGGGGCAGTTCTCACTACGCCAGTGCCCACCACCTCTGGAGCTGTGGGCCGTGGGAGCAGGGAGGTCTGGGGCAGATCCTGGCTTGGTTACGTCTTTCAACCTTCAATCAAGGCCTTGCTGTTCCAGGAGCGGCGCTCTGCTGCCTGGGCCCGGCCACTCCATGCCGTGTGCACCCCCTCGCCCCAGAACATGGGGTTTGGTGACAGCTGCCCTCCTGCCCACATTCTGGGCTGTGTAGCCTCTCAGCTGAGGAAGAAAGCGCCTCTCCTCCCACTTGGGAACTGGTTGGATGAGTTTTCTGGGCCTCCCTGGTGAGGCCTCTGGGAGAGGCAGGGACCTGAGGCGCAGGTGCTGCCCGGTGGAGAGGGGCCTTCCTGGGCTCGGTGGGGCAGTGGTCCCCAAGGGGAAGTGTGGGAGGCCCTGCAGTCTGAAGGGCTGGCTGCCTCTGAGAATTGACCTTCGGATGTGCGTCTACACGGTCTGCCTTGGAAGTCCTTTCCCTAACTTCTCTGGGTCAGGCACCAGGACAAAGAAGTGGTGTCCGTCGGAGCACTTCTCGGTGTAGTGCCCCGAGAATGAGAGGCCAGGGCTGTTTGACGGATTGGAGCCCTTCGCAAAAGGGGGCCGCTTACATTTACATGCGTGTCTGGTTGCTGCGGCTTGGAATTGGAGGGGAAGTGGCCTCTGGGGGAGCAGTCCTGATGGCAGCCTTGCTCCCTAAATCTAACAGTGTATGCTGACCCCTCCCCCAGTGGTGGGGGCAGCTAATGGCCCCAAGTTTCAATGGGAGATTCCCTTCCAGTAAGTCCTGTGTCTCTCCGCTTTCTGGAGTAGGTGTTCTCGTCCTGCTTATGGAAGCATCTAATTCCCAGGTAGCTTCACAGCCTCACATTTATCTGGGGCTTCTTCCTTTGTTCCCCCTTCACAGGGGTTGTAATATGCCTCATTCTTTCTAGCGGATGCTCCCTAGGTCTCTCTCTTTCTCCTAGAAACCATCTGAATGGTCAGCACTTTCTTGGGCCTCTGGGTTCTTGAACACTCTGGTTATCTGGACACCTGCCGCCATAGCCCCGCATGGTGGTTTGTATCTTTTTAAGGCATATTCCCACACCTCATCTCATAGAGCCTCGGCGCCACTTGTCTTGGTAGTTGTTCCTCCAGGTCTGGCTCAGGTGCGTCCTTTTCCATAAAACCATTGTCGATTCCTTTGGTCTGTCCTTGGCCTGCCTTGGCCTGACCGCTCCCTGCCAGCTGCCCAGGTCTTTGGGTGGTCCAGGTACTTTAGGGACTTGACTTCCCCACGATGCTGCCTTTGCATCAGATGTCCTCAGAGGTCTCTTCATCTGGCAAAAGCTTAGTCGTCATTCGAGACTCAGCTAAGATGTCTCCACCTCCTTTAAATCTGCCCTGTCCCCCAGGTAGTACCAGCTGCTTTAACAGTTTATGTAGTCGTACTTTTGCACCAGCATTCAAGGCACTGCTTTGTGGGTAATCTATTGCAGGGCTGGTTTCTCCTCCAGAATTCAGTTCCTCAGTGACAGGGGCAATGTCTTACTTTTTTCAGCATCCGCAGGGCATCATACTTGTAAGTGATGCCCCAGACTGAAGGCAGTCTGGAATCCTGAAACTGCTCACAACACCACTCTCTACCTCCTTTTGTTATCGATGCACTTGTTTTGTTTCTCTTGATGGGAGATCAGCTGTGGGGAGCGGGTTCCATGTGCGATTTATTTTCGTAACTCCCACAAGGCTGCCACAGTGTCTTTGTGCAAAGTGAGTGCTTAACAATACCTGTCCAGTGAATTCCGAAGCTCTCAACTCAGGTAGGAAGGGCTGATGTTATCCCCAAAGAGGGCAGACAGGTGGCACAAATCGCTGCCTTGCTCCTTCCGGCCCGCTAGGTAGGAGCAGAGCTAGGACTGCTTTCTGGTGGTGCTGAGTGCGTCCCTGGGCTCATTCACACACAGTCTGCTGCTCTGCCCTATTTGATGTCCCTTGGGACTCAGAAAATGGGTGAGCCCCAGGGCTTTTCCCCAGTACCTTGGGTCTTGGTCTTATGTCCTGGCTCTCTGCACGTCCACCCTGAAGCTGGATTTCCGTCTTTCCTTTAAAACCCACAGATCAGTGTCAAGGATGGTTTGTATTGCTCACTTACTTGTGATTTTGCTGCCTGACATTACCTTAAATTCTGTTCCTGTTCAGGCCTGTAGTTCCCCGTGGCCCTGTTCCTCTCCCGCTCCTAGCAGGACCTGCCGTCTCTCCTGGTGGAACCCTGAGGATTGCGTCTTGCCTGCAAAGGACTCTGAATTATTTATACTTCACCTATCTGGTTTGGCCTTCTGTTGAGCATGGATGTTAGACTGTTTTTTCTTTCCAGCTGAATTGCTTTATATTGGCCTTTATACGAGCTTGGTCCAAACTGACGTTGGGATCATAGACAGTGGATGGTTGGGATTATAGACAGTGGATGGTTGGGATCATGGATGGAGGATGGTTGGGATCATGGACAGTGGATGGTTGGGATCATAGATGGTGGATGGTTGGTGGGGAGCACTAGGTTATACTTTTAACCTAATTTAACAAATATCTTTATTGTTTGAGATGCAGTTCAACATTTTAGGCACAATTCAGAAAATCTTTTGTCCTGGCTGCTTATGGAAGAAATAATAATTTTTCCACCATCATCATCAATGCTGCCATTTATGGTGGTCCTACTGTGTGTCAGCTGTGTACAAATAGCTTTACTTGTATCGCCTCGATCTTGGAGATCAGTGAGGCTGGTATTACTGCTAGGCTCACTTTATAGATGAGGAACTTGAAGGTGGGCAGGGTCAGGTGACTCAAACCCTGGCCAACTAGCTCGGTTGGTCAGAGTATCATCCCAATATGCCCAGGTTGTGGTTCAGTTCCTAGTCAGGGCACATGCTAGATGCAACCAATGAGTGCAGAAATAAGTGGGACAACAAATGGATGTCTCTCTCTCTCTCCCCCCCCCTTCTCTCCCTCTCTCTAAAATCAATAACTAAAAATTAAGCCCTGGCTGGTGTGGTTCAGTAGATTGAGCGCCATCCTGTGAACTGAAGGGTCACCAGTTCAATTCCTGGTCAGGGCTCGCGCCCGGGTTGAGGGCCAGGTCCGTGGTTGGGTGTATGTGAGAGGCAGCCAACGATTGATGTTTCTCTCCTTTTCCTTCTCCCTCCCTTCCCCTCCCTCTAAATAAATAAAACCTTTTTCAAAAATTAAGAAAAAATTTTAAAAAATCAAGTGAGTCTTGCCCAAGGCCACACACAAGCCGATGAAGTGGAGGAGCTGGGGTTCAAGCCGGGTCTGCTTGACCCCAGATCCTGTGGGTCCATGCAGTGCACTCGTCCCCTGGGGCTGTGCGGGCCCCTGCACACCCACGCTTATGTGTGCATCCTCTCTTCCTCTGCCGAGGACTCCAGGGGACCTAATGCGGCCCTTCTGTCCCCACTTGTTTCCCACTGAGACTCTCCAGTGCCTTTAAACCTGATGAAGTAGTGAACGCTGCAGCTCTTGGAGGTGTGGCTCCTGTTTCCTCTGTACCCCCACCTCAGCTAGAGGCCTCAGGTCAGGCAGCCCCTGCCATGGGGGTGAGGGGCTACTAGATGGCTCACTGGCAGGGCTGGGTCCCTGAATATTGCTGATCAGGAGCAGTGGTCCTGCGAGCCTTTGTGACCTAGAGATGAGAGAGGTGGGCCCTCTGGGAGCACTGGCTGTGTCTATGACTTCTAGCGCTGCTTTCGGCTACTCCATCTTCGGGAACATCGTGTCATTTCCCTGCTTAATGGCAAGTAGTGCTGGGAGCCAAGTTGATGTGCCCTGGCTGTGAGCTATAGCCATTTCTAAT
>PVKM010014960.1:0-28436 GCA_004027735.1 Carollia perspicillata | reverse complement strand
GGGGAGAAAGAGAGAAACATTGATTTGTTATTCCACGTATTTGCCTTTGTTGGTTGCTTCTTTATGTGCCCTGACCAGAGATCAAACCCACAACCTTGGAGTATAAAGGACACTGCTCTAATCAACTGAGCTACCCGACTAGGGCCATATGAGCTTATATATATATTTGTTTAGACCCTTTACCTTTTCCACCCAGGTCCCTAACCATGCTCCCCTTTTGTACTTGTCATTCTCTGATTGGCTTATTTCAATTAGCATAATACTCTCCAGGTCCATCCATGCTGTCACAAAACGTAAGAGTTCCTTCTTTTTAATAGCTGAGTGGTATTCCACTGTGTAAATGCAATATGGCTTTTTAAAATCTATACTCATCTACTGACAGGCAGTTGGGCTACTTCTAAATCTTGGCTACTATTAGTAACACTGCAATGAACATATGGGTACATATATTCTTTTGAATTAGTGTGTCTCGGGCACCGGCTCGCAGTGCCCACAGTGTTATGGATGAGACGTGAGATAAATTCACACGGACTACCGAGTCCTGTGAAGGAAAAGGGGACAGCATAGCTACTCCCTCAAGGGGGGAGCACCTCAGAGCGGCCTGGCCACCCTCTCAAGGGGAGAGTGCGCTGGCCCTTGCCTGGACAGCAGTTTTATTGGGTTTCTTGCACAGGAATTCAGGTACAACTTATTAATCATTCTCAGGCAGTAAGGATTAGGCGATAGATAAGGAATCATTAGGGCTTATTCTGATTTAGGGTCTGTCAGCTAAAGGGTTATGAAACTTTGGAAAGTAAACTGTTTCTTGCTCGGGTCTTTATTATTTAACTAAAAGCATTCTTAGCAAAGCAGGCCTCACAGGAATTTACATATCTTTTCTCAGGCCAGATCACCCAGGGAGCCCACCCTATCCAGCACAGGGCTGTACCACCTTTCGTTATTGTTTCAGGCTTAAGCTGAGCAGAGGAGGCAAGGTAGCCAAGGAATTATCAGAGACTTCTTGGGGACTCAGGGGAGTCAGGCTTCATCAAAGCCAAGGGGCGAGGGTGCAGCACCCCTTTTCTCCATAGCCCCCAAGCCCTTCCCTGGGGCCTCCACATGATCACTCCTGTCCTAGGTCATTCCCCTCTTGGGGAATCTTTCCTATCATCAGCTAACTGATCAAGCATTGGGGGCCAGTTATGAAAAAAGGAGCAGAAGCAGGGCTCCTTCCAGGGAAATAAGCTCTGTCTCCATAGAGGCTTATGGTTTGGAGGTCGCTCCCTCAGCCTTAGCCATGGGGGTATTTACAGCTCCTGAAACCAGGCAGGGTGGTTCCCAACATTAGTGTTTCAGGTTTCTCCAGATATATTCCCCTGAGTGGAATCACTGGTTCATAAGGCAGTGCCATTTTTAATTTTTTTTTGAGGTTACTCCATACTGTTTCCTTCACAGTGGCTGCACTAGCCTGCATTCTCACCAACTGTGAAGAAGTGTTCCCCTTTTTCCACATCCATGAAAACACTTGTTTATTGATTTATTGATGATAGCCATTCTGCCAGGTGTGAGGTGGTATCTCATTGTGGTTTCAATGTTCATTTCTCTGATCATTAGTGATGTTGAACATATTTTCATATGTCTATTGGTCATCTGTACGTCTTCTTTGGAGAAGTATCTATTCAGGTCTTTTACCCATATTTAATTAGATTTTATGGGGGCAGTTAGTGTTAAGTTTTATAAGTTCTTCATAAATTTTGGTTATTAACCCCTTAGCAGATGTATAGGCAAATATGTTCTTTCATTCTGTAGATTGTCTTTGTATTTTGTTGATGGTTTCCCTTACTGTGCAAATACTTCTTAGTTTGATGTAGTCACATTTGTTTATTTTTTCTTTTGTTTTTCTCACCCAGGAAGATGTATGAGAAGAATATTGCTATGAAAAATGCCTGAGATTTTACTGCCTATGTTTTCTTCAAGGGTTTTTATGATTTCAATTCTTAGATTTAAATCTTTAATCCATTTTGAGTTTAATCTTATGTAAAAATTGTACACAAAGAAGGTGTGTCCAATCTTCCCAACACTATTTGTTGAATAGACTGGCTTTAACCCATTGTATGTTCTTGCCTCCTTTGTCAGGTATTAACTGACCATAAAGGTGTGGGTTTATTTCTGTGGGTTCTCTGTTCTATTCCATTGATCTATATGTCTGTTGTTATGCTAGCTCCATGCTGTTTTGATTACTATTGCCTTGTTATTATACTTTGATATCAGGCATCATTCCTCCAACTTCATTCTTATTTCTCAAGACTGCTGCAGCTTTGTGAGATTGACATGATTCTTTATATAGAATACCTTAAAGGCTGCACCAATAACTATTAGAAAAAATAAACAAATAAAGTTACAGTATACAAAATCAATGTACAAAAATAATTGCATTCTTATATATTAACAATGAAATTTCAGAAAAAGAAATCGAAAAAATTCATTTTGCAATTGCAAGACAAAGAATACTTAGAGATAAACTTAACAAAGAATGTGAAGGACCTATATACTGAAAACTACAAAGCATTAAGACAGTGAAAAAGATATGAAGAAATGGAAATATCCCATACTCATAGATTGGAAGAATCAACACAATTAAAATGTTCATATTACCCAAAGTAATATACAAATGTAATACAATCCCCATAAAAATCACAGACATTATTTTAAAAGAAATTGGACAATAAATCATCAGATTTGTATGGAAATACAAAGACCTCAAATAACCAAAGGAGTCCTAAGAAACATGAGCACAGCTAGAGGCATCACGCTCCCTGACTTCCAACTATACCATAAACTGGCAGTAATCAAAACATCATCGTACTGGCAGGAAAACACACAGACCCATGAAACAGAGTTGGGAGTCCACAAATACATCCACATGTATAAAAGCAAATAATTTTTGACAAAGGAGTTAAAAACATACAATAGAGAAAAAAACTGTCTTCAGTAAATGGTGCCAGAAAGACTGGAAAGTCACATGAAAAGAAGAAAAGTGGGCTGTTGTTTGTCATATAAAAATGAACTCAACGTGGATCAAAATGTAAATATAAGACTTAAAACTTAAATTGTACAGATGAAAACATATGCACTAAACTGTAGACCTTGGTCTTAGAAAAGACTTTATGAATTTGAACCCAAAGGCAAGGGAAGTAAAGATAAAAATAAATAAATGGGATTCTATCAAACTAAAAATCTTTTTCACAGCAAAAGACAGCTCCAACAAAACAAAAAGGCAACAACCAAATGGGAGAAGATACTTGTCAGCAACAGCTCCAACAAGGGGCTAATAGCCAAAACATAAGAAGCACTCATACAACTCAACACCAAACAAACAAACGATCCAATTAAAAAATGAGCAGAGGATCTGAACAGACACTTTTCCTAAGAAGACAGGCAATGGCCAACAAATATATGAAAAGATGCTTAACTTCACTAGCTATGAGGGAAATGCAAATCAAAATTACAATGGATACTATCTCACACCTGTTAGAATAGCTATTATCAGCATGGTGAGTAATAATAAGGTTGGAGAAGTTGTGAAGAAAAAGGAACCCTCACTCACTGTTGGTGGCAATGAAAATAGGTACAGCCACTATAGAAAACAGCGTGGAGTTTTTTCAAAAAATTAAGAATAGAGTTATTATATGACACAGCAATACCTCCTCCGTGTATCTACCCCCAAAATTGAAAATATTTATTCTCAAAGATATGTGCACCCCCATATTTGTTGAATTATTCACAGTGACCAAGACACAGAAACAACTGAAATGTCTTTCAATAGATGATTGGATAAAGTATTGTATATATATTTATTTATATGTATATATACACACATGTATACATGTATATGTATATACATACACACACACACACATATACTGGAATACTACTCAGCTGTAAGAAAAGATGAAATACTGCCATTTACCACAATATGAATGAATATGGATGATCTTGAGACTGTCATGCTAGGTGAAATAAGACATGAAAAGGTATCACACATATTAGTGAAATCATTTCACTAATATGTGTGATATAAAGCTGAAAGCAACAAATGAACAAACAAGAAAAACAAACAAACAACTTCACAGGCACAGACAACAGTATGGTGGTGACCAGAAGGAAGAGGAGTGGGGAGGCAGCAAAAGATAAAAGGGGTCGTATCTATGGTGACAGAAGATGACTTGACTTTGGGTGGTGGGCACACAATGCAATGTAAAGATAATGTATCATAGAACTGTACCCTTGAAACCTGTATAATTTATTAACCAATGTCACTGCAATAAATTCAATTTAAAAAGATAAAGGTATATAATCAAGTAATATTGTTTCTAACTTTGAAGTGCTTTTTTTATTGATTCCTTATTCATCCATATATACACAGATTCTGACACATATGTCTGATATGTATGTTGGAATCTCACAAACTAACAAAGAAGCTGTTTTCTAGACTTTTATTTGCTCTCTAGGCAAAATCCATGATCAGGTTTTTGAGATCTAGGAAATCAGGATGGTTTAAAACACTACTCTTCCTGTCAATAATATAATATAAGCTAAGATACTTATTAATATTTAAAGACATGATTTCTATCCCTGTGTACACTAGATATTTTTTGGTAGTAAGTGGCAGAAAACCCAAATCAAATTAGTTTAAACAACAAAAGGGTTTGCTTGTCTTGTAAAGGGAAGACATAGGGGAAGATGGATTTTCAAGCATTTTTAAAAATCAGGGTTCTAGCTCTGTCCCCACAATTCTTTGTGTTCTTCCCTTTTCAGAGTAGCAGCTTTGGCCTCCAACTGACTTTCCTCAGCTGGACAGAATGACCCCAACATTCACATCTACACATTGCACCTTCTAGGGGACAGGAGGCTGTCCATGTTCTAGAATCCCCACTAAAAGCTCTTGAGCCACTCTGAAGAGACCAGGTTAGGTCAATTGTCCACTTCATTCCAATCGCTGTGGTAAGAGGAATGAAAGGCACTGCCTGGCTTAGTTTAAATTATTGCATTAGGTATCTACTGCTGTGAGACAAATTATCTAATACTTAGCAGCCTGAAATAACAAATACTTGTTTCCATGAGTCAGAAGCTCAGGGTGAGGCTCAGTTGGTTGCTTCTGACTCAGGATCTCTTGTGAGGTCAAACCACTGGCCGGTGCTGGAGTCCCACCAGAAGGCAGGGTTCAGAGGGAATCTACTGCTGATCCATTGCTGTTGGCAGGCCCAGGTTCCTCACTGGTTATCGGGCATTTCAGATCCTCATTATATGGGCCCCTCCGCTGCCTGCCTGAGCGTGCTCATGACATGGCAGCTGGCCCCCCACAGGCTAAGTGGTCAGAGTCAAAGACAGTGTGCTTCGAGAAGGAAGCCGCACTCTGTCACCCCATCTCACAAGGAACATACCGTCAATTGGGCCAAATTCTATTGATCACAATGACCAACAACTGTAAAATGTGGATGAGGACTACACAAGGTGTGAATACCAGGAGGGGAGAGGTGATTGGGGGCTATTTTGGAAGCCTGTGGTCACAGCCACCTATACCACTCTGCCACCAGGAACACCATCAGCTTCCCTAATACCATGTGGAAATACAACATAAATGAAAGCCCACAGTTCACATGAGATACTAAAAACCATGTGAGTTATTTTTTCTGTCCTCAGAGCCCACACAATAAAGTGGACTCTGAGGCCAGAAAAATTTAAGCAACCAAATGAAATTAAGAGATTAATCTATAGAGGATAAATTCCTTTCAAAACAAAACATTTTTTAGCTCTGTTAGAGTAGAATACTCTTTGACAAATAATCGGACATTTGGAGAAAATTTTCACCTTGATTCTTTTTTTAATCTTAATAGAGTATATACTCCTTGCTTCACCAAAAAGCATGTATTTAATGTTCCCCTTGCAGAAATTCTCACTAGAGCAGCAGTTCTGAATCTCTAGTTCACAGACCAAATTTTGCTATTTGATATTTCGCTATTCTCCTCTGATGTGTGAGTAAATTCTTGAGGGAATGATAATTTATGTCAATAATTTCAAATGTTAAGCATCATCAATTTTTCCTGGAAGTGCTAATGACATGTATTATCTTGCTGTCTATCACACTCTACAGTTTTACTATGCATTTTTGTATCCATTATCAAATACAAACCTTTGTAGTATTGTCCTTTCATAAAATAAAGAAGTAAGAAATCTTTTCTTTCAGAATGACAAATGAATCTCCTGGGGACCCAAAGAAGAAAATTATCTAATGTGAACCCCAAGAAGGAGTTTGTCTATTGAGACGGACTCAGCCTGATTATGGTTAACTGGGCCTAAACTCAAAATCAGAGTGCAGCGGCAGGTCACTGACAGCGGCCTCTCGAATACTCTGTATGTACACTGGGAAGAACCAACCCCGAGCTGAACTCTTGTTCTCTCACTGTGAGCACGCCCCGCCTGCTCACTGTGATTGTGTCCATGCTGCAGGGAAGTTTCTTGCTCCCTCACGGTTCTGCTATCAACCAACCAATAGACTGTGACCCACTCTGACCAAAATGTACCCTTATCTGCATTTACACCAACCAATCCGAACTGTACAATTTGAAAACCTCATTTACATAACACTAACTGATATAGGAGGTATGGGTAGAACATTTTCTCTAAAAACTGGCATCTTCTTTGTCTCAGCAGAGCTGCTCTTGGTTTCTACCTGAGGCTGTTTCTTCTTGGTTTGCAAACTGTTTTTCTCAATAAAGTCTCTCCTTTTTCACCCTAGTGCCTTTTACTGAATTTTGTTTATACCCCCTGCTTAAAAGGAAGCAAGATATGTAAATATAGTCTTCACCAAAGTTAAGAAACATTTTAAAATAACCCACGGCTTTAAATTTTGTGTTCAAATGATAACGTTGAATATTTATATTGATTTTATTCCTTGAAAACCCCCAATTCCTGCCCTGGAGCAATTATAAGGACTTGCAATCCTCAGGCATTCTTATTTTCCAAGGCCTCAGCTCACATCATATCAAATAAAACATAATGGAAGCTGTGGCATGTTGCCCAAATCTTTTTAAGACTTAAGGTACTTATTCTCCCGAGCTTTCAGAAAGTATTGGATGCTGGTGGATTACAGCTGAGACCCTCATACAGGTATTGCTCTAAGTTATAGGGAGCTTCTTATCCAAATATACACTCCTATATCCTAGGAAGCAGCCCATACACCAGGATGTGGGGATCACATTCATGGTCCCTCCCTCAGTTTGGGACAATTCTGAAGGGTTATCCCAAATCAAGAGCTCCTTGTGGGGGTGGCCAAATCCTCACTGCAACTGTATCGTAGTTCAAATTCTCCCTCTGTCCATTCTTGTTCCCTCACCCTTTTATAGATGTGTTCCAAAAAGCACTTCTCAGTAAACCTGCTTCCAAGTTACCATCTCTTCCAGAGAATTTTTCAGAGCCTTTTTCTTGAACTAGATTTCTGTACTTTGGGCATATATACTTAGTTTGCAAAATTCCTTGGTTTCGTGTCTAGTTCACTCTAAATATATCAGTCAGTTTCTTCTTTGCTCCACAATTTAGAGGCTAGGGCCAGTCATGCCTCAATCACAGCTCATCCCATCTCAATATCTGCCAGCCTAGTCCAGTTAATCATCCTAGCTTTTCTCAGAGTGTCACCGGCTTGGCCAGTAAGATTGTGAAAATACTTTACAGTGTTAAAAATAAGCATATAGTTTTATTTTGGTTCCTGGACTCAGTTCCAATATGTATATGTTTCTCTACACCAGCAAGTAATTCTAGAACACTAGCAGGGTGCCCAAGAATTCAACTCAATTCTAACCCACTACGTACCCAAAGATAGCATCAGATTCTACAGGTAAAGGGCTTAGTCCCTCAAGACCACCTGCTACTTCAAACACTAATTACAAGCCCAAATTGTTACCTGTGCTTCTGACAGGCTATAAATTAAAGGTTCCAAAGACCCCCCCATCCAACTCAGGATGCCAATTAGAAGTCCAGATTGTTACCTGTACTTCTGACCAACTGGCTATAAATCATAGGTTCCCCAGGATTCTCTATTGGGTTTGATTAATTTGCTAGAAAGGCTCACAGAACTTAGGAAACCAGTTTATTCACTAGATTACTGCTTTATTTCAAAGGATATTAAAAGATATAAATCAACAGCCAGATGAAGAGAGAGAGAGAGAAAAGCAAAGTGCCAAACAATGGAGCTTCTGTTTTTATGCAGCTGGGGTCCTGCACAGTGGTGGGAGGATCATTTTGGTTGCCTAACGTGGAAGTACTCCAAGCTCTCTCCTTTTAGGTTTTTAAGGAGGCATCATTACAAAGTCATGGTTAATTAATTAATTGGCCATTGGTGACTGATTCAGTCTCTATTCCCTCTCCTCTCCCCAGAAATCAGTAGATAGAACTGGATTTTCCAACCTTCTATTCATCCTTGGTTCCCCTGGCAACCAGCCCTCATCCTGACGTGCTTTCCAAAAGTCATCTCCATTAATATAAACCTAGTGGTTGTGGAAAGGGTTTTTTCCTGAGTAATAAGACACCTTTTCACTTTTACGGCTCTGAAGTGTTTTCAGGAATTGAGGACAAGAGACCAAATATAACAAAAGATGCTTCCATCGCTCAGGAAATTCCAAGGCTTTGGGTACCTGTAGTCTAGGAACTGTGGATGAAAACCAACTATATATGAGAAATATATTTTGGTCATCTAAATGACTAAACACATATATATATTTCTTATAAATCACAGTATTAACAAGTTTCCTTCCCATCAAGCCCCACATTATCTTCTTCAGCCACAGTTTAAAGATAAACCAAAATTTCAGAAATTCCATGGGCATGCCTTTCTCTGCCTTTTTTTTTTTTTTGCACCTTTGTATCTCCTTTTCTCTTCTTTCTAAAATGCTCTAACATTTTCTCTGCTTTAGAAGTTCTTGCTCATCCTGTAAGACTGCCTCAAATCTCATACACACTGCGAGAAATGTTTCCCAAGCAGAGTTAGTCCACCTTCTCTTCCTCAAGTTCCTTATGCTCTATTTTGAACCAGCACAGGTCACATTAAATTATAAATGGTATCTGTCTGCTCCAGCCATTAAACTACGTGGAACACAACTTTATCATAGTCTCCTTTTTGCCCTTAGTCCTTAATACTAATGCTGATGTTTAAAAATATTTTCACTGAGAGATAGTTGGTTGAATATATAGTTTGTTATAATCTAGAACAAAAAAACTGTCAAAAAAAAAAAAAGAACGAAGAGTTACAGCCATTAACTGGTTAGAGACAAAACTGTAGAATTACAACGAGTTGAATAGAATGCACTAATTCAATTCAACTAGAATTTACTAAGAACTTATGCAGAGTTAGAGCTCAAGTATATGTGGAAGGAACTTAGGGTTAATAATACTAAGTAGGTAAAGAGAGTCAAATTTAGACATCCAAATGCAAGGGGTATGAAGTCTGAATTTATACATTAGGGTTGTTTATTCAGGAGCAAAGTCAATGATAATCTTTATTCAGCAAACTTTTCTTCAGAAGTAAGGCAAATTATAATACAAACAAGATTGCACAGTGTGGTTCAGTTGGCTGTAGTATCATCCCATAAACCAAAGAGTTGTGGGTTCATTTCCCAATGAGGCTCATGCCTAGGTTGTGGGTTTGGTTCCTCATCAGGGTGCATGCAGGAGACAGCCAATTGATCTTTCTCTCTCACATTGATGTTTCTCTCCCTCCTTCTCTTTTTCTCTTTCCCCTCTCTAAAATCAATAAGCATGTCTTCAGATGAAAAATTTTAAAGCCTGACTGAAAGTGTTTAAAAGACTTCAGTAAACAAATTCTAGCACATTAAATATTCAGTTATATACAGAAAATCGATACCCTGATTACAAATCATACTTACTATGCCATAAGAAAAGTTTCAAAAGTTCAACAACAGTTTATTAGTTAACTGAAGTAAATATTAGAAAGATATTTAATAAAAATATCAAAACAACAAAATATTAGAAAACTAGCCTACAATGAGACCATCTGTAGTTTTCAAAAGAAGGACCATAAGGTCTCTTATTTAGGTAAATTCACCTACTAAATTGAACTATAAATTTCAATAACCACTGAAGTCCTTCTTAGAATGACAACTAGAAGGAAGAATCATGATTTGCAATAGAATTGGACTTAATTAAAAAACTATGTCCATTGAATTTTAATTTAGGCAGGCTAATACATGGTTCAGACCATCATCTGTTTTCTGATACAATCTTGGCTTGTTGAAGTCTTGAGAAATGGACTCATGTTTGACGTTTCTGTGAACAATTCACTGTGGAGACCAATTATAACATCCTGAAAATAAGCAGCCAGATTTCATCTCAAAACTGCACACAGTCTGCAATCATCTAGGAGCTGCTGCTCCTAGAGATGTTCTTCCTTTCCAGCCCACCTATTGTATGTGTAGTGGGGCGGGGCTGGCACAGGCGGAAAGTACTTATAGAGCTTTTCTATATGATTGATCTTTTTTTTTGTATTCAGGAGGGATTCACTGGAATTTTACCCGGCTTTACATATTCAATCCAATGTGGTATTTCTACTTTGAAAGTTTCTGAATTGGGGAAATTAGTTGATCAATGGTTAGATATTTTTCTTACATTATAAGAGAACACATGCTTCATAAATCATACTTTATTTCTGACTCATCTTTATAGCACTTCACAGTGGCCCTTATTACGATATAAAACTACAATAGAAATTATGAAAACGATTCCATTTACAATAGCATAAAAAAGAAGAAAGTGGTTAGAAATTAACTTAAGGAGATAAAAGACTTGTATAATTAAAGCTACAAAATATTGCTAAAAGAAATTAAATAATGTGTAAACAAATGGAAACATATTCCATGTTTATGATTGGAAGACTTAATATTGTTAAAATACCAATAGTACCCAAAGCAATCTACAGATACAATGCAATCCCTATCAAAATATTAGTGCGCCTTTTTGCAAAAATAGAAAGGCCCATCCCAAAATTCACATGGAATCTCAAAGGACCTAAATAGCCAAAATAATCTTTTAAAAGAAAAACAAAACTGGAAGATTCACAAATGATTTCAAAACTCACTATAATGTTACAGAGATCAAACAATGTAATATGGGCATCAAGACAGATATGTACATCAATGGAATAAAGTAGGGAGTCCAGAAATAAACTCTTATTTATATGTACAGTCAAAAGACTTTTGGCAAGGGTGTTAAGACCATTTAATGAAAAAAAGAGTCTTTTCAACAAATGGTGCTGAGAATACTGGTAATTCACATGCAAAAGAGTGAAGTTGGGCTCACACTTAATATCATGTACAAAAAGCAACTCAAAATAAATCAAAGTTCTAAATATAAGGCCAAAAACAATAAAACTCTTAGAAGAAAACATGACAAAATCATCCTGACATTGGATTTGGCAATGATTTTTTTCAGATATGACACTGAAGACATAGGTAACAAAACAAAAAATAGAAAAATTGGACCTCATGTATATTTAAAAATCTGAGCATCAGAAAACATATCAGCAGAATAAAATGGCAACCCAGAGGAGAAAATATTTGCAAGTCGTATAACTGATAAGAGATTAACATTCAGAATATAGAGATAACTCCTAAAACTCAATAAAAACAAAAAAAGACAAATAGTACAATTCAAAATTGGGCAAAGAATTTGAATAGACATTATTCTATAAAAGTAGCCAAAAAGCTTACAAAAATATAACCAATGTCACTAATCATTGAGGAAAAGCAAATCAAAACTACAAGACACCACCTTACACCCATTAAGATGGCTGGCTACTGTCAAAAAAATAGCAAGTGTTGACAAGGATGTAGAGAAATTGAAGCCCTAGTATACTAACAGTGGAAATGTAAAATGATGCGGCCACTGTGGAAAATAACATGGTGGTTCCTCAAAGAATAGAAGATAGTATTACCCTATGATTCAGATTCTAGGTATGTACCCATAAGCACTGAAAGCAGAGTCTCAAAGAATATGTTATACCATGTTTATGGAAATAACCAAGTGCCCATCAAGGGATGATAGGTAAGCAAAATGTAATATACATATAAGGAATGTTATTCTTCCTCAAAGTGGAAGGAAATTTTGACATATGCTAAAACATGGATAAACCTTGAGAACATTATACTAAATAAGATAATCACAAAAGCCGAATACTGTATGTGAGATAATAAAAATATATAATATACATTATACATTATATATTATATATTATATATTATATATATGTATATGTATATATTTCTGTCCCTGGTTCCTGGCACAGAGCTCCAAAATCCCTCAAATTTCCTAAGTGTTAAGTGCATTAGGAGCATCTTTTGTTCTAATAAGGTGACTCTTGATGGACTACTGGATGGGGGCTGGTCACGAGAAAGACCAAGCCGTGGTTAGAAGCTTGGAGTTTTCACTCCTCCCACCTTCTGTAGAGGAGGGGTGGGAGCTAGAAATGGAATTAATAGTTGACCATACCCATGTGAGAAAGCCTCCCATAAAATGCCAATAATATTGGGTTCAGGAAACTTTCAAGCAGGTAAACACATCCACAGCAAGAGGGTGGGGCTCCCCAACTTCACAGGGATAGAAATTTCTGTGGTGGAGACCCCCCCCCCAGACCTTGCCCTGGGGTATCTATCTGGCTGGCCTTCTCTACCCTTTATCATATCATCCAATAAACTAATTAACATAAGTATATGTTTTTCTGAGCTTTGTTAGCCACTCCTAAGAGCTGCTCTAGCAACTTAATCAAACCAAAAGATGGGGTCATTGGAATCTCTAATTTGTAGGCCACTGGTCAGAAGCATATGTGTGACTTGGATTTGGGACTGTCCTCAGAAGCATGTGTGGGTGGGGGTGGGGAGGCATCTTGTGAGGCTGAGCCTTTAGCCTGTGGGATCACATGCTATCTCCAGGTAAATAATTCACAATTAAGTTAATTTGTAGGACAACCAGATTGTGTCACAGAGAATTGCTTGGTAGTTGTGTGGGGGAACCTCTCCACACATTTAATTGAGTCTTAGAACCTTTACACTTATGACCATTTACATGAAGTACTTAGAGGAGTCAAACTCATAGAGACAGGAAGTAAAACAGTGGCTGCAGAGAGCTGGAGGAGGGGAAAACATAGAGTTACTGTTTAACGGGTATTGAGTGTTAGTTTTAGAAGATGAAAAGGGTTATGAAGACGGATGATGGTGATGATTACATGACATGAATGCATTCAACACCACAAAAATGGTTATGATGGCAAATTGTATGTTACATGTACTTTACCAGAATAGAAGAAAATATGTTTAAATAAAGACCACTTGGAATCCCTGGCCAAGTAGCTCAATTAGTTGGAGCATTGCCCCAATAGGCCAAGGTTATGGGTTGGATCCCTGGTTAGGGCACATACAAGAATCAACCAAAGAATGCATAATAAGTAGAACAGCAAATTGATGTCTCTCTCTGTCTCTCTCTCTTTCTCTCTGTCTCCACCCCTTCCTCCTCTCATTTCTTCTTTCTCTCAAATGCCAGCTTTGTTACAAAGTAAATTAATTTATATGTTTGAGTATGAATAACATGTTTTAAGCGAGACTGGGGAAGGGTTATCTAATCTTTTTGGATAAACATGGCTTTGGTTTACCACAGTGCTGTTTGTGCCCAGCAACTCAGAAAATTTCCATCAACAGGCACTTAGTCTGCAATCTACAGATTAGTCCAGACATGATGTATCTATTCTCACTGTATACAAGCTTTTTGTTACCAGAAAGACATCTAAATGCAAATGTTATTATAGTTTTAAGATCCTATTATGCCTACAATAGCAATATTTTATCAGCGATTATATCAGAACAATCTGCAAAAAGATGTATTCAGGCTTCTTAGTTAATCTCACAAAATGCAGTTATAAAAATAATCTAAGGATGCAACTATTAATATATTTCTTGGATATGTTTGACATAATAACCTGCAAAGAAAAAAGATTTCACATGCCCAATGCACCAAAATGATGGTTTTTACTATTTTTTGCAAAAATCATATTGATTTTCTTCCTGATTTCCTTTAGGTTCAGTTTAATTTCTAATGACTTTGAAGACCTTTATGTGAAAGATTCTAAAATGTAAAAATTGAGGACTGTAGATGTCCCTCAAATAGATATTTTTAAATCCACAAATTAGAAATCCAACTATGGACCCGGAAATTGCTCCATTTCTGTTTGTTTGTTTGCATACCTAAGTTGCAACGATAATTAGTTATATCACTGTTTTCCTTTTATATGGGTGGTCTCCTGGCACTGACTCGGTGCATGTCACTGGGATGTTAATGAATGTGAACACTCCATTTAGATGCCTGATATTGGTTCTCTCAGGATTGTGACAAATTTTTTCTTTTAAAAATATTATAACAACATAAATATTTATTATTAGAGTTACTAGAGAATGGAATGTAAAACCCATAAATCACCCATTTTTCTAATAATTTGAGATCTGATTTTTTCCTTTAAATTCTTGTTAATTTTAAAGGACAGAGGACATGAATAGACATTTCTCAAAAGAGGACATATCAATGGCCAATACACACATGAAAAGCTACTCAATGTAACTAATCATTAGAGAAACGCAAATTAAAATCATAATGAATTATCACCTCACATCTCTCAGAATGGCTGTCATCAATAAATCAACACACAAGTGTTAGGGAGGCTATGGAAAAAAGGAAACACTTATGTATTGTTGGTAAGAATAAAAATTGATTCAGTCACTATAGAAAACAGTTACTCAAATAATTGAAAATAGAACTACCGTATGGGCAAGCAATTCTACTGCTGGATATTTATCCAAAAATTCTAAAACACTAATTTGAAAAGATATATGCACCCTCAGGTCCATCACAACATTGTTTACAATAGCCAAGATACGGAAGCAACCTAAGTGTCCATTGATAGATGCATGGGTAAAGAAGATGTGGTACATGTATACAGTGAAATATTACTCAGCCAGAAAAAGAAAGATATTTTGCCACTTGTGACAACATGGGTTGACCAAAAGTGTATTATGCTAAGTGAAACAAGTTAGACAGGGAAAGACAAATAACGCACGAATTCACCTACATGTGGACTCTCAAAAACAAAGCAGTCACCCTAGCTGGTGTGGCCATGGATTGAGCACTGGCCCGGACTGGGAACTAAAGGGTCAATGGTTGGATTCCCAGTCGGGGCACAATGCCTGGGTTGCAAGCCAGGTCCCCGGTGAGGGGTGTGTAAGAGGCAACCATACATTGATGTTTCTCTCACCCTTCCCCTCTGTCTAAAACTAAATAAATTAATAAATAAATAAAATAAAAAACAAAGTAAACTAGCAAACAAAACAGAAATAAACTCAGATACATAGGACTAATTGATAATTGCCAGATGGGAGGGAGGTTTGATAGATATGTGCAAAGATGAAGGGATCAAGATGCACAAATCAAAGTTATAAAAACAGTCATGGGAATGTAAAGTACAGCATAAAAAACATAGTCAATAAGTAATATCTGTGTATGGTGTCAGATGGGTACTAGACGTATTGGGGTGATCACTTTATAAGCTATATAAATATCTCATCACTATCTTGTACACCTGAAACTAATATAATATTGTATGTCAACTGTAATTAAAAAATAAAAATAAATTGTTATTGTTTTTAAATCATCCCATAGAAAAGATTGGGCTTTCTACAAAATTATTACTCAAGAAGATTTTATTAGAAAATTAAAAAAAAAAACATAGTATATAAACAGAAGCACATAGCCCTTGCTGTCCTAAGTCAAAAGTTTAAAGAGACAGGGTTAGGATTTGGGGATTTCCCACAAGTCAGTAATTGTTTAAATATCTGGCTGAAGTAGAGTAAGGAAAGATCACAGAAATCAATATGTTGCTAGACATGAACATATAAAAACAGCAAAATTAAAGGTTCAACAAGTCCTAAGCAAATGAGTCTAAGTCTAGCCATGGCAATCCCTATTTATCATAAACATTTAATTACCTCTGATAGTATGTAATAATGGTGTGAGAAAGAGAGGCCAGATTACTAGGCAGGTTTGTTGTGTATAAGTTTAATACAAAGGAGTTCTCAAAATAACTTGGTAATGTTTAGTATATGTTTGAAGTTTCAGTTTCCTTTTTTTTTTTCCTCAGGTAAGCATAATAGTGCCCACAGCCCAAAGAAAGATCTTTAGAATAATGTTTATTCACTAAATTACTACTCTGAACACCTGCTGTGAGCCAGTCCGCTTGTTAGGTACTCTGGATGTGCTAAGCAGAATCTGTAAAGTGTGTAGTTACCTAATTACCCCAAGCAAAAGAGACTTCACGTGCTCGTAAATGTAGGGATACCAGAAGGATCAGGGGACAGAGCTAGTCTCAGGGAAATCCAAATCCAGGATACTAAATTTTATAAGATTTTCCTTCTCTTCTGCCTGCATCTCCCTATCTTCTGTCTTCATTCCGTAATGAGGGAAGCTCTACTAGGCCTCACCCATAGTTTCAGGAAGTCCGAAGCTTACATTCTCCACGTTCTCACAAAAAGAACAGAATTCTTCCCTCTTGCCATCATTTTTAGAAAATAGAAAGAGCTCTTACTGGCCCAGTTTAGGTCCAGGACTTGGTACAGGACTCTCTGTCTTGCCATTATGGGGATCGGAAGAGTGAGATGGTCAACCCGAAACACGTGGAGAAGGAATAGTTTTACAGAGAAACGGACGTGTTATTAGAAAATGAAACTTTAATAAAAAGCAGTTCTTGCCCTCAAGCCATTCACAATTTGGTAATAAATGCAATAAAATTAACTGTAATACTGTAATGTGAGTGTTATACCAAAAGTAATTGTAAAGGCTTCATGGACAAAGATATGGCAATACAAATTTTACCCGTACAAAAAAAAATGGTGGTTGTCTGCAAAAGATTCCCAAAGAGGTCATATTTGAACTAGGTCTTGAATAATGAAAGGGAATTTTGCAAGTGAAAGGAAACAAGAGCATTCTTATTGAAACTGTTGAAATGGAGTTTTTAAAAATGTAGAGAACAGATCTGTGCTTTAGGAGATTAGTTAGTGTCCCAGTATTGTTTTCACATATGGGCCATGAGAATAGAAAGTAGATTAAGGGAGAGGGATCAAAAAATAGGTTGACATCACCTTGCAGAGGTTTTCAAGTGTCATGGCAATGATTTCAGATAGTGTCAGACCAGCCAGATACTGAACTGGTCCACTAGTCCCATGTCAAACTCGTGATAAGGAAAGTGTCCTAAAATCAACAAATTTGGAGGTCCACTGCGGGACTGAGAATGGCACTTCCTCTCACTGGTTCTCATGGGGAGGATAGCCACGTGTTGCAGTGTACGTGTGTCCCTATCAGCAGACAATTTTATCTGGTTTTTGCTACCTTAAGTGGTAGCAAAGAACTAAATGGCTTTGTATTGCTATTCTATTACTACTTTCTGTTCCTAAAAGTGTACCACAAACTAAGTGGCTCAAAATGGCATCCATTCATCATCCCAGAGTTTTCACGGGTCAGGAGCCACCAAGTTGGCGGTAATTTGTTATAGCAGCCAGCCGTGGGACAGTCCACAAAACCATCGACTGAAGATAAGAAGAGGGAAACCACAAAAAGAGCTGAGCTGTCACTGTTAATACTAGAACCAGCTCTTTGTCAGCAACTCCATGAAGAAAAATGATGATTTCCAATAGTCTAGCAAAGTCAGACAAAAATATATATCAAGAGGATTATTTGATATCTCAACTGTTAGAATAGACTAACCTATGTGTATACGGTGGCTTGAATATTAAAGTAAAGCCACTTTCCAAGGTCACACAACTTCTTTGGTTTGAAAACAAAACCTTTCAAACTAGTGTTTATTTAATCTTGATCACAAGGTTTTAAGGTTTATTCTTAGATATTTGAAATGTTAGTATTTTGTAAGTAGTGTAACCGACTTAGTGGTCCGTGGATATATTAAATAAATAATTAAACATACATACTTTGGGTGTACATTTTTTGTTGTGTATTGTTTTGTTTTGTTTTTACTGTTAGGAGTCTGAAGGCCATACCCATAAACATGGAAAAATATTGGACACTCAGAGTTATTGGCTTGTCACGCTAAAATTTATATTTTAGAAAATTGGTAGTAGTATGAAAAGTTGAGGTGGAAGAGGACAACCAGGGAAGAGCTTTTTGGAGTACATTCAACACACTAGGTCATTCAGACTGAATTATGGGTGAAGGTAGCAGCACAGTCTTTTAGTTAATATAGTTAATTAATATAATAATAATCGATACATGGTAATATCAAGTATGCGGCAGTATATGTGACTTCGTGTTGATCTTTATAATAATTTTGGGGGGTAGATCCCATGTTAATCCCATTTTAGAAAAACCTTACATTCAACAAATATTACTGAGTATTTATTATGGGCTTAGTGCTTTATTAGAGGTTGGGGAAGAAATTAAAATGAAGTTGGGGTCAAGGTCATTTCCAAGGTCACACAACTTCTTTATAATGGTTGAATGCCTGGTACCACATTAAAGTCTGACACCTATTTCTAAAGATCAAAATGAAGGGCAGAAGAAAGAGGGCAAAACATGAAATAACTTAGCATTAGCACAATGGCTTAAAACCTATTGTCTGGAGGCAGTTGATATAGCAAAAGCAACAGAGCCCTAATAAATAGCAGCATTTCAAGGTACTTTTGATGTCCTGGGATTGTAGCTTTGGCTTATACTAATGAGCAACTAAGAGAAGGGAAAGTCATCACATTCAAATACAATCATTTCCTATATAACTTTTCTCAACCATAGCTAATTTGATTTCTAATTGTATGATTAAATGTTAACAGTGCTTTGCTACAGAAAGCAGAATTTAATTTTGGATTAAACATTCCAAAATAGTGTAACAAATATTTCTAAAGTTGGAAATGAATTTGAATGTTCATCTTGTTCATCCTTCTACTTTCATCCTTCTCCAGTGGATCTGTAGGTCAGATTTACGTAGAGATGATTCCAATCCTGTGTCCTCATTCTGAAATACTCCAATATAATTAAATACAACACATTGAGAATTTATATGCTAGGCACAATGCCTAAAAACAAGAAACTAAATTCCCTTGGTAGTACTTCCTTATTAAAAAATAATAATTATTATTATGTTTGACAGTGAAACGAAGCAATCCTAAACTCCCTTCCCTTTATTACATATTATGAAGAAATTTTTCTTTTTGAAAAATAATAAACTCACTCTTTAAATTGCACTCCAGTTTCAGTTTCAGACAAATAATGTTGAGTAAAGCATGATTCAAATTGTAATCACTATCAAATTAAGACCATTAATTACCTGTGTGCCCTCAACCTAAGCAAAATGTATGTAATTACTGGGATAATTCAATCCAGAAAAAATATTTTGCTGCACTTGCTAGATCTCTCCCTGACATTTTGATTTATATTTGGCATGGCGCAATTCAACCTGAATATTCTTGAATTTTTCCACAGTGAAAAGAGAAGTTAATCCCCAGTGTCTCTCTATTACCAAGGCCAGGTTACTTCACCCTGGGATCAAATATCACCTTCACTTTAGCTGGCTATTTAGTAAAAAACCTTAAGCCTTTGTGACTTTTTTGGTTACTTATATTTACATTAATTGTATATATAGTATGCTTTTTTTTTTTTTTACTATTTGATCATCTATTTATTTTACACCTATTTCTCCCTAGCAACACATAGTTCTCAGCCCAAGATCTGCTAAACTCTTATGTGTTTTTGACAAAAAGAGAGAAAGAAACTTAAGTAATAATGATAACTATAAGTTTTCATTAATTAATTCAAACATTATAAATAACAGTCATTGTATAATTTTGCTTTAAATTCACTGGCTTAGTTAAACCTTATTACAATCCTATGGAAAAGGTTCTATTTACACAAGAGGAAACTGAGGCTCAGGGAGGCCGTCTGGGTCCTCAAGAAACAGCTGCCAACATGAGATTAAATGTACAAAAATTTTATTAGAGAAAATATTTGTGTAAGAAAATAGGCAGGGAGCCATAAGAGTAAAGGAGAAAAACCAGATTGTATTACAATTTTCACCAAAATAAAGGAGAGAGGAAGAGGAGGTTGGGTGAAAGCACCCTAGAATGTTTATAGTCTAAGGAAGTTTTGGCAAAATTATTGGGAGCTCGTGAGCCAAAGTCACCCACAAAAGAGAATGGGTCAACCTCATCTCTCTGTCACTTTCAGTCACTGGCTGAGTGACCTACGGAAGGCTTGGCCGCAACCCAAACACAGTGAAGGACTTTAAAGCCAGCAGGGAGAGCCGTCACCCAGTTATGCTCCCTGTGTTCTGGGAGGTGTGTTCTCATGCTGCCACAGCAGCTCAGTGGCGAAGCTGAAATCCACCCCATGTCCCTAACTCCAGACACCATCCTTTTACAGTTATGCTTGTAATAGCTTCCATGACCTTCGTTTACATGTTCTCTTGACTTTGGTAATAATTTATTCAATGTTTAAAAATCAGAGTTAGAAAATTTTAGTTGCTTTAAAAATAGGCTTTGCCATTTTTCTTTTTTAACATTAAGTAAATAATTTTCATTATCTTTAAGATGGCAAATAATTTAATAAGCAATCCAACATTCATAATGAAGCTTATATGTCATCATAAATGATGATTCTTGAACCCCAAGCACCACTTTCATGTAGAAAAAAAGTGTTATTTTACCTCCAACTTTGGATCAATTTAGCAGGCTTTATACAGGAAATAAAATAGATCCTGTCTCAAAAATATGTTCCCCCATCATTTCTTGGTCTTTTTGGTAAGATTAAGTATAGTATTAAAAATATGTTCCCTTCTAAACTAAACCTGCAGATATTTCTACTGGACTCAGAATGTGCATGAAATGTTGGGATGGGATTAGATGTTGGAGATGACTAAATGGTTTTTTCCATGCCCTTCCCTGACTTACCCATCAATGCCTCATTATCCTACAGTCTATTCAAATAGGCCACCTTCTTAAAAGATTGAAATCTGTTAGCATTTGCCATGCACGAAACCACCCCAAAACACAGTGGTTTTAATGACAAATCATTTTTCTGACTTTGATGCTTGTGAATTGACAAGGCTGATGTAGACTAATCTAGTCTGTACTCGCTTATACACCAGCAGCTTAACCATACTTCTTAACTTCACAATGCCTCAGTTTCCTCACCACTCAAATTGTTAACCTCTTAAGGTTATCATAGCAGCTTACATATTGTGCCCCCACACAAATTCATGTCTACACAGAACCTCAGAAATGGTCATTTGGAAATAAGGTCTTTGTAGATGTAATGAAGTGAAGATGAAGTCTACCGGATCATTGTGGACCAATCCAATCACTGGCATCTTTATAAGAGGGACATTTGGATGTAACAACGTGGACAGATGAAAGAAGATGTGAGATAGGGGGAAATGCCATGTGAAAATGAAGACAGATGGAGTGATGAATCTATAAGTAAAAGAATGCCAAGGATTGCCAGCAACCACCTTGCAGACACTTTGATTTCACACTTCTAGAGTCCAGAACTATGAAAGAATACATTTCTGTTATTCTAAGTCACTTAGTTTGTGGCAATTTCTTTCAGCAGCCCTGAGAAACAAACACAGTTGTTGTGAGATTAACTAGGACAATTTATGCAAAGAATTTAAAGCTGTGCCTATATATAGTAAGCATGCCCTAAAATATATTTTATTTTCTTTTTTAAAATATTGTATTTATTTTTAGATAGAGGGTAAGGGAGGGAGGAAAAGAAGGAGAGAAGCGTCAATGTGCGGTTGCCTCTTGAGTGACCCCTACTGAGGACCTGGCTTGCAACACAGAGATGTGCCATAATTGGGAATAAAACCAATGACCCTTTGGTTTGCAGACCAGTGCTCAATCTACTGAGCCACACCAGCCAGGGTTTATTTTATCTTCATTTCATTCATAAGCCAGGGCTTATTCAAATCCAGATTGAAACTCTTAAAATGTAAATACGATTAGAGCACATTCCTACATAAAACTCTGCCCAGGCTTTTTATTGTCTACATCATGGAGTCCAAAACCTTAAGATAGCCCAAAATGCCCTGAACATAATCTGACCATACTCCCATCTCTATGTACTTCTTTTTCCTTCCTTCTCTCTTCCCCAGCTTTGGAGACCTTCTTTCAAATCTTTGTTCTCTCCCAACTGCAGACATTCTAACATGTCATTCCCTCTGCCTGGGGCATGCTTCCCTTTCCTTCCCCAGAACACTCTCGTCCTTTAGTTTCTGTGTAAAGTCCTTTAAGGGAGGCTTTCCTAATTTGCTGAGATCCTGTTGTCTTATTTCCCTTCATGCCTTCCATTTCTGTCCTTTGCTTCGTTCCTCATCCTTGTGAATATTCATTTGTATTCCTAGGGACACCATAAGCTCTGAAAGGACTGGTCACAATTGTCCTATTCTTTGTGCTTAGCTAGTTAGTACCTGGCATATAGTCAGCCACTACTTCAATAGAAGTATATTACATAAATAAATGAATAAGATTATTTAAATATAATAACAAACATACAATTATGACTTCACAGGAGAACAGAGGGATAGGCTCGTAGGTCACCTAGGACAAAGTAAGAGTCAGAATTTTATGGATAGGAAAGCTACTAAAGGGCATTTATTTCAGTCTTTTCCCACATTTCATTTAGTCAGAATGAGTAACCAGATGCCCAGTGGGGTAAAGCATTTGCTCAAATGCTTTACAGCTGTCAACAAATGGCCAAACTAGAACCAGAATTCCTTTTCTTCTTCAAAGAGTTTTTCCATAGCATTATGCTGCTTCCACTAAACAGAGGTGGAGCTAGGACCTTTAAGAAATAAATGAATAAGAGACAGATAACACAACCACAAGAATGTACCTGGGGAAACCACAAGATTTGTTTACAGAGGACAAAAATAATAACCGATGAGGTGAGAGTATTTTAAATAATTCCAAGATTGCCTAATAGGGTGATTCAAATCTGGGTGATGGGAAGTAACTCAAATTCCTTAAGTGCAGTGAGAGAATATGTAACTAAGGGAGGAGAAATTAAATTCCTGAGGTGTAGCGAGACTGTGATCTGGGAGGAGAAGAGAAATTCCCTAAATGGAGATAGAACACAGAAGGAACAAAGAAATTATGAAAGACCTGTCATCTAGTAGTGTCTGTCCATCCAAGCCAAAATTCTTCCTGCCTACTTGCCCCTAAGAGCTCTTGTCAACTGTCTATCTCCCTGGTTGCCATCAGAGTTGGTAAGAAAATAAGAACCAGGAACTAACAATGCCACTTAGTACAGATAATATAACAGAGCTGTGTGTGTGTGTCAGAGTGGCAACAGCTGTCTTTAGTCAGATTCCTTTTCTCCCTGAATCCACAAATCCTAATGTGAACTCTGCTGTTAGGCTAACTCTTCTGCTGTTGCAGAATTCTGCCTATTTTCTCTATACATTTTTTCTAAAAGCCCTATCTTCCTCTTCCCTCTACTTAACACTTCTGAGTATGGGCATGCATCACTTCATTGCACTTTACTTTATTGTACTTCACAGATGTCGTATTTTTTATAAACTGAAGGTAAGACCCTCCACCAACAATAAAATTATGGCTCACTTTATCATGATACTAGCTTTATTGCAGTGGTCTGGAATGGGACCTGCAATATCTTTGATGTATGCCTATAAATAAAATTATATCCACCCTCTCAATCAACCTGGGAAGTTCAGTTACCTGACCCTCCTCTGTCAATATCCAATCAGTCCCTAAATCTTAACCATTCTGAGTATAAACAAGAAGACCTTTCATAATTTAGCCTCAGATAACTCCTACAACAATCTCTCCAGACATAAACACTCTATACTTCAGCCACACTGCTCCCTGAAATCTTTAGGTATTTTTTATATTTTTATATTTTTGCTTACTATTCACTTCTGAAAGGGCAAGTGATGACAGTAATTAAATTCTAAATGTTCTGACAAAAGCAAAAATTGGGTTAAAACTATAATTCACATGTAATTTTAATCCATTATAAAAGGTTAATATATTTCAATGTTCATAGGTATAAATATATGCTATGTAATAAAGTATGCAGCATGTACAATTATAAAGTCTATATGAATAACATACACACCATTCATTGCTCCACTATACTGATATGAAAACTTAGAGTTAGTGATTTATATGCACATGGAACCCATTAAATGCTAATGACTGTTTAAATAATATTTAATAATAATTTATTTGTAACTCTATGAATAGCAGTAGCAAATATGGTGGGGCATAATTAAACATAGCCCTTGGGAGATGAATGCCTAAAAATCCGCATATGTCTTTTTGGGAAATTTTAAGTAGTCACTCAGAGGTGTTTGGTTAATATAGTAATTTCACAGAAGATGTGTTTAGTTATAAAAAATAAGGCAGTTCTGTACTTTATAACCTTTAGAGTTATGATTATTCTTTGTACTTTCACTGTCTTTTGCCTGTAACTCTAGTACAACATTTACTTTGTTTTGCCCCTTGAAACAACTATCCACATAAGTATAATTCTCCATTAAGAATACAGCTCATAGAGTGTAAGTGTAAATTTATTTGATCTGTGGGAACACAACCGTTGTTTAATGGAGTCATAAAAGAACATATGCGGTTCTCTGAGGAACTTAGGACACTTGAACCCTTGAACCCTTAAATAATACTGCCTACATGAAATTTTGCCTCAACGGGTTATCTCCATGGGTATTGAAGTTGCGTCTGTTTCAAATATTTTCTGAGTTATTACAATAACATATGAAGTGATCTCTTTGTAGCTGGTCTTGTCTTTCTTACGCATTCTCCTTTACACTGATATCAGATTGATCTTCCTAATGAAAATCTGATCAGATCACTCCCTGCTTGTCCCTAATTTATAGGCCAGGATTTTGATAAGAAATCAATGTCACACAAAAATAAGGAAATTGAGAAGAGTTAAATAAAGGAGCAATTTTCAAGATGTGAGCAAGATTCAAGGAATGGTAACCCAGCATTCTCAACAGGAGAAAGCTATTATGACATGGTATCCTAGAAGGGAAAGGGGAGAGAGCCTTTAGAGAGCTGTAGCTACAGAGCATGGCCACTAGAGGAGACTGTGGTCCTCAGTAGAGGAAGGCAACCATTGTCACAGCCAATTGACTTAGATCTGGTAACCTAGAAGCAGAGCATAAGAGGAAGTCTCGTACCAAGTGATTTATGAAATTTGTAAGAGAGAAAGGAAAGCAAGAAAAGGCAAAGGATAGAGTTAGGCAAAAATGTGATTTTCTGGGGCTGTGTAGGCTCAATCAAATCCCATAGAATGCTCTAGAACCTAAGTAGACAGAATTGTTCTGCTCAGAGAAAGGAGAGCTGCAGTGTCACATCTGTACATTAGTCAGTTATGGGCTATCAGCTGACTCCTGGGAGAAAGACAGTTTAACTTCTCAGAAATCTCTGGTGGTGGCAGCTTCCATCCACCCAGGACAATCTTCCAGGGAAAAAGGTCAGTTTGAGTGGTTATTAGCCAAGATCTGCAGCCAGCAGGGGATGGATGTATCAGCCCAGCAAAGGGGAGCTGGAGAGGTCCCCATAGCTTCTACCATGGTCCACCACTTGCATTTCTCAGATCCACTTGCTATCATGATAAGCTCTTCCCAATCTGTTCTCAGCTTCTTCAAATTTGGGTTGGTCTCAATTTCTGTGGAGATTTATAAGAGGGGCATTGATAAGATAAAGTACAGCCTTCTTTGCTGCAATTGGCTTCAAGTTTGTAAGTGATACTCATCATCTCCTGCTCCTACTCTTCAACATTCCCTTTATTCTTACCCAGAACTTCAGGCAGCCTAGGTAGCTTGTTTGGTGAGATGACTCAGACTCTCACCCTGGAGAAACTTGACACCCTGGTTACCATACCCTTGCAGGCCATGATTATTATCCTTGTTCTTCTATAAAGTAAGGCCAAGAGATACCTGTAGTTCACCCAAGTACCAAACATACTTTTCCATGCTCCTATTTAGCAACCCTACACCAGGAGGATAATCGGGCTAAAATACCCCAGTGTATATAGTGGTGCCAGTACGGTAGTTTTTTTGCATGCTTGCTGCAGAAGTGTAAGGGATCAAGTATCAGCCATGGCTGGAGTTCATTGGGACTCTTGCTACATCTCAGAGTGGAGGCATCCCTTCACTGGCAAGTAGGAACTCTAGACATATAGGGTCTAAAGTTGAGACAAGAAACAAAATTTCTCCCCATGGGTCCCTGGAATGATGAAGTAGGGCCTCTATTTCCTCTATCTATTGGTTTCCGAATTCATGTATTCTGCCTATTTGGAACACAGCACCATAAAATGTCCACTGGTTTAGGATAAGTAGACTGTTCTCTGAAGGACAGTGTCCCCAGTTGGGGACATCATCTCCAAGCTTGCATTACAACTGTGCCTTAAAATGTGCATTTCCACACGCTATGGGGTCAGGAGACTCTAAATGATTCAATATAGAGAAGGACCAGCAGATTCTTTTGTAAACTCCCACTGCCATGCCTCTTTTGCCATTAAAGAGGTTATCTTGATTTAGAGTGATAGTATGATGAGTCCCATCCAATAAGATCATTCTGTGAGTCCTTGTATGTGATGCTGACTGATACTGCAGGTTAGAAAGGTAAACACATACTTGAAATATGTGTCATTACTGCTCAGAACAAATTGTTGCCCTTGTCAGGATGACAGGGATCCAGTGTTATCAACTTGCCTCCAAGTGCCTGGTTGGCTTCCTTAAAGGAGGTGTCATATCAGGGGCTCAGCATTAAAATTTGTTTCTAGATTGGTTGGCCATTTGGCTGTGGCACATTAGCTAGATCAGTTTTGGTGGGAGGGAGCCCATGCTATTAGGTCCATAAATAGTCTCCACCTCTATCACCATGGCTACTCCATTCATGAGTCCATTGAGCAAGCACAGAGGCTGGTTGATAATCTTTTGGAACAGCCATCAACCGCACTGACTTGTTTTGTAGCTCTTTGACAGTGGTGCTCTCTGGTAGCACCAATATTTAATAGTAAATTCCTTTTATTTTGATCTCATTCCCATGTCCATTCACATTCATATCCCCTGGACCTCCTTGTCCCTGGTCTGCCAATTTTGCTTCTTACAGGGCTCTAAATAATGAGCCAAGCTATTCACCACTACATATACCTTTATGTATATCCTTATTTTGAGCCACTTGTCTCTCAACAAAATGAGATAATGAGTAATACTGACCAAAGCCCCGTCTGCTACGTAGAGTTTTTCATTACTACTGTCTTTCAAGGCTGCCCGTGGGTGGAACCATATTGTAATAACAACCCATTTGTAGACCGCACTAAAACACCACGCTGAACCATCCATGAACCAAGACTGAGTTGCTCTTATCCTTTAGTAAGCTGGTCATAAGAAGTCTCCCGTGAGGCTACAGTGTCAGTTGTTGAGACTGCTATGTGACATAGAAGTCTGGGATACTTGTTCATTCAGCTTACTTATGCTCTTTGGACTAACTTAAGGTTTATCAAAATGGAACCCTTCTATTTTATAAATAATTGCTGCTGGGGCTGCTAACATTTATGACTTGGCAGGTCTGGCAGTAACCAGTTCACAATAAGCAGCTGTTTTCATGGCTACTTGATGTCGCTTAGTCAGATGTTTACCTTCCCTGTGATCTTGATTTCCAAGGGGAAATTAGACTACTATTCCACAATGAAGGCAAAGAGTTTTGGGGGGCCCCTACCCACAGAGCCCCCCCCATCCATCAAGGATGAAAATAATGCTACCAAGACATGATCTGTTTGGGGAGGAAAGGTGGCTAATCTCTCAAAGGAGAAGGGCCAGAGTCCCTACCTCAGTGGTATTTATTAGGTTCATAACACACAGGGATACAGGTAAAGCTCATTAATCATTGTCAGGCAGTAAGGGTCAAACAGTGGATAACAAAAACTCTGAGGGCCTATTCTCAGTTAGGGTCAGATAGCTAAAAAGCTACAAAAGTTTGAGGAACAAACTCACTTCTTACTTGGACCCTTATTTAATTGAGAGCGTTCTAAACAAAGCAGGTTTTACAGGATTTTACACATTCTTTCTTAGGCCTGATTGCCCTAGGGAACTCACCCTTTCCAGCACAGGGCGCTACCTGCCACCAGCATTGTCTCAGGCTTAAGGCATTATCTCAGGCTTAAGTCAGGCAGGGGAAGTAAGGCAGCCAAAAGATTAGGAGACTTCTTGCAGACAGAATGAGGACTCGGTCTCTGTCAGAATAGTCGGGGAGTGAGGGTCCATCACCCCCTCTTTGCTGCAGCCCCCTGAGTCCTTCCTTGAGGGC
>PVKM010014959.1:0-28403 GCA_004027735.1 Carollia perspicillata | reverse complement strand
AGCATGTATGTGCTCATGCTGGAGCACATGTTTACTACACAAATGCAGTAGAAAGTGCGTATCAGCAGTGCAGGGCTGATTCACGGACTACCAGTTCCACAGGTGGGAAAGACAGTCCATTCATCTAGGGCAATGATTTTCAACCGGTGTGCCACAAGAATTTTTGAAACATGCAATACCTGACTATTTAGTCAGGGGCACTGACCTCTCTTCCCTTAGACTGTCAAATAAAAAAATGACAACAGCTAACACAACAATAGCAGTCCAATGTCAATGAATCAAAATTATACTTATTTTTTTCATATCACCAAAATATATATTTTTGGTGTGCCTAAGAATTTTAGTAATCAGTTTATGTGTGCCATGAGATGAAAAAGGTTGAAAATCACTAATCTAGGGTAATGGTCCTCCACCTTGAGCATGCACTGAGAGAGCTTTTTGTAACATTTTCTGGGCCCCGACTCTACAGAGTTTCTGACTGAGAAGGCCTAGGGGGTGGGGCTTCAGAATCTGGTTGTCACAAGTTCCCAGGTGATGCTGATGCATTTATCTGGAGACCAAACTTTGAGAATCATTGCTCTATGGAACGGTTAACTCCTTATGTTCTGTGCTTCAGGCCTAAGCCTTACCTAGCTTATTTACGTGCAAAGTGAGCATTAAGGAGGTAAAATAAGAAAGGAGAGTGGTAAATATGCCTGTAGCAAAGAGGTTAACTGCTCAGAGAATATCCACGTGTTCTTCCACGTTGCCTGGTACCCCTACACCTCAGGACGTGGCAGGCCACACGAGGAGTTCTGACCAGTTGGCCGTAGGCAAAGATGCCCACCACCCCTGAGTCTGAAACTTTTAACAGCTGATGTGACACCCACTTTCCTTACAGTGGCGACCTGGAAGCACAGATGACAGCAGGCTGGACCCCTGGGCCACTGCCTGGAAGGGAGCTACACTAGAGAGCTACTAACCCTGTAGTAAATCTCACATGGACAGGCAATGGCATGTTAGGGGCCGAGCTACTGAGATCTCGAATAAAGTTGGTTTGCTATTCAGCATAGCTTAGCTTAACCCAACTGAAACAAGTCCTATCTTCACTAGAAAAGGGACCTCCACATTAGCCTTCTTAGGTCCCACCTATCAAACACACATGTGAAGTTAAAATCAGTTAGCTAGGATTTCTACCCTAGTCTCACATCCACTTTCACAAGTTTTTTTTTTTTTTTTTTTTTTTATCTCCTACTTAGGGTCTGTTTCTAACCAAATGTAAAAATTCTTCACCGCAATGTGATTACGTAATGGTTGCCACCGATGGTTTAGAAAGCTGAATGTGCTACTTACTCAGTGTCGAAAATGTGAAAAGTAAATAGATGGTAGGATTCAGACCAGGAGCCTGTGGAACACAGCACATGCGCTGCTGGAACCCCTGACTCCGGTGGCGGCCGCAGGAAAGGGTTTCAACTTTATGCATTAAAGCATGTGCAGACTGATAACAAATTTTGCCCAAACGGGAGAAAGTGGTCTCTTTAAAGTTAAAACATCACAATTTAACCACAAAACTGCTCTTTAAAAAGAATAATACTTTCTAGTCAACCTAGAAAAAGTCTGCAATTTACCTTCTATGCCATGTGTAATTAAACATAAAAATTTTCCTCTCACAAAAATTACCCCTCCACACACACACAGAGCCAAAGCAAGGCATAATTTAAAACAACTTAAACTAGAACATTTATGAAATACAAAATTGAACAACTGAGGAGAGAGAATTACAAAACGTGTACTAGAATCCCACGGGTCCTTCCTGGTCTGTAGAGCAAAAGAGCGCTTTCTTGCAGGGCTCTGTTTGAGGAGGACGTCAGGCGAGCAGAAGCTACAGCTCATCTCACAGGGGAGGGGATTCTCCCTAACTCCTTCTACAAAGATTGGGAGAACACGTCTGTGCGTCACAGGGCGCACACACACCTTCAAACTCAGCCTCCCAGGGGCTCAGCGGCTCTCCGCTCCCCAGTTAGCACTGGCCAAGCCTGGTGTAGAGAGGAGGGATCCTGCTGCTTCTGGCCTTCTCGAGTTCTTAGGTCCCTTGAGTGCCTCACTCTCTGGGTGTGTCACATTCCATCTCTTTAGGTACTTTCATGTGGCCAAAAAGAAAAAAAGAAAGCAAACACTCATGTAATGCATTTGGTCGCATATTACAACTCAACTGTAAAATCAGAATAGAAAATAATAAAAAGGCCCAAACACTGAAAGCGGAATTTCTCTAATTATTCAGCAACTATAGGGTTTTTTTTGTGTGTGAGTGGATTTTTTTCTTTTTCTTTTTCATTTCTTTCAGGAGACTTAAAAGTCATTTTAAAAAATGAAAACCTGAAAATTTAAACATTTATTTTTAAAAAAAATCATGACACACTACCTTTAGGACACTAAGGAGACCAACAATCTCCATGCATACCTGAAAACAAGGTTACTCCTTTATTTTTCATTAAGGGGCTAACACTGGGGCGGGGGCAGTCCCTTGGAATACCAAAGGTAATAGGAATAATGTGCAGTTAGGTAATAGGTGGATGTATGAATAATACATCACATCTAAAAAACGTCAGCATCACATCTTGCTAGTATTCTCCTGTAAGGCCCCTGAAAACTCTCCATTACCTAGCAAGTCCATTTTCTAATGCTCATAATGTATCCCCAAATCAGTCACTGTGTGCATCTGCAAGAAACATAATGGGAACATCCACATTTAGAAAATGAAAGCCATATAAAAGTGCTCTCGTGTGATTTTGGGAGTCTAATTTGTCTAGTTTAATACTTCCAGAGTCATTTTCATAATGAATCAAGCTATAAGTAAATTTCTGGGAGCTTATAAACAGTATGCTTCATATAGCCAAAAGCCCCTTTTCATTTACTTATGCCTCAAGAGGTTTGTGGTTGCAGACTTCTCTACATTGTCCACATGTTGGGAGTTACTCTGGGAGCTGGACAAGATGGTTCTCTCTCTCCTCGCAGCCCCAGCCCCAGCGGGCAGGCCACCCTCTCCCAGGCAGCTCAGGGAACTGCAGCGTGCGTCTCAGCAGAGCTGCTCCCACTGCTCTCACTACGGCTGCCTCCTCCAACTGGCACCCAGACAGATTTCAGGCCGCACGAAGTCACGTCCCCATGATGTGCAATGTTCAAGCAGACCTCAGGCCATGAGGAAAACCAAGTCTCGACTAAGCGACTCCCAAACCAGCACATGCCACACACTCTGAAGTTCCTCCTCCCCACGGCCTCAGCACAGAGACTGCTCCTGGGGCTGCTGTGTGGATCATGTGATAACTGAAATCCCTTGGATAAAAGCAGGCACTGTCCATTTTTCCTCAAAATTTTGAAATCCTGGACAAGATCAGCAATCAAGTAACATTTTAATCTTCCGAAAGCCTTAAATCAATTGAATCAAGTTCTTCTCTTTGGCTCTCAACACCACCCCTGCCAATATATAATACAATGTCCAGTAAAAGCCATTTTAGTCAGCTTTAAAGCAGACTGACAGCATTTGCTCTAAATAACAAAGGAAAGCTTTTAAATGAACAATGAACATTATGGACTGAGACTCTAATAACTAACTGCCCAACAAATTTCTGCCATGCCCTTAAAGAGCTCTGGGGGCATCAAAGTATTGACTGAAAACATGCTCCCTTCCTTCTTCATGTTTGGCCCCCAGTCGCACAGATGAGTTCCCTGTGACTCATGGAAGCTGATCTTCAGGCAGCCAGCAGCTGTTCAAATCCTCGCCTGGATGTCCTCCTACCCTGCACTTCCAGCTCCAGCTCCACAGTTGTCCTTGTGACCTGCCTCCCCAGCGGGTGCTGTAAGCACGTCATCTCAAACGCAGCCACTGCAAGGAGCTGCAGGTCGCATCACAGGTTACATACAGAAAGAGGCACCAGCTCTGTCACCCTCCACCTCATTCCTCCTGTAAGTCCTCTCTGCCCCGTCCCCACCCAAAGAGTCACGGTAAAGACCTACCCGCTCCTCACTTCCTAGGACGTAGGGTTTTTATTACTTTTCCATGTGCTGTGCGCATCTAATACCCAGATTACTGATTTCTATTTTTAAATGCAATTCACGTACATTTCCCTTCCTTGATAGAGGCACAAATGTCTAACCATAGGAGAATACTTTCCCCCTTCTGCATGGCAATCAGGAAGTACAGTTTCCATGGACACTCAGGAGACCAAATTTCAAAACTAATTACAGTTTCAATGGGAACAATTCCTCTGAGTTAAAAAAAAAAAGTATTTGATTCAGGAGCAGAAATTTTTATACCAACCTTATTCATAAGTTAACTATAAATTACAGCTAATCTATGGGCACGAAAGACTTAAATTTAATACTATTAGAAGATAATATGTGAGTACTTAAAATACATCTATGAGTATAATTATTAAAACCTAGGCCCACCAGTGTTCCATACTGCAGCAGATGAAATAAAAATGTTTGAAAACCATTAGTAGGTATTAGCCACCCTGGGGAGTTTTCAGCCCTAAGATTTCCATGAAAATGTCTGTAAATACTTAATAATGGCGGGAAAAACTATGGCGTCTCACCATAAAGTGCTGAAGTCAGCTCTATCTGTAAAGTGGAACTACTAAGAATAAATTAACAAAAAAACCCTCAAAAATATAATAAACTCAGTCAAGTGAACATATTTCTTCCTGGCCAAAAAACTCCACAGACACTATGCCAGGTGACATGTTCAATTGTGGGCATAGGTACAAATTATGGAAAAATATTGAGTAAAATGAAGTCAAACTCATAAAAACAGACCAAGTGACTGCTAAAGTCCCTTACAGCTCTAAATTCTACGATTCTTAGAAGAAGCCTATAGGTGGGATGAGGAAAAAAAAATACCATTCCTTCCTTCTATTTGTCATGTGATGGTTTAAATTTAACTTGTTTAGCTATTTAAGTTTTCTGAGGCTTCCTTTAAGACTGGAACTCCTCTGCCCCAGAGACAGCGTCTCCCAGGGGATCCCTGACTTCTTTAGTGCCCAACAGATACAGGGTCTTCTCTATCATCTGCTTTTTAAAACTCATGACGTTTACGTGTTAGTTTAGTCAAACATGAAAAAATTCACATCAGGAACACAGGTAAAGAATCTAATAATAACTGGGCCATCATTTGAATCTGCAAATAAATCACTTTTTCTGCAAATCTGGGCAACATACATCGTATTTTAGTGTCTGTCTGAGTACACGGGGAGGTTCAGGCTAACCCTTCACGTCAGTGCATAAAGCAGCTGCACACCAGTCACTGAGGGGCGCGGGGGGGGGGGGGGGGAATTCAGAGCTAATTTTCCAAATAAAACTCATGGCTGTAAATCACGCTAACGCACCTTTCGAACTTTCCCCTGTCCTTGAGCAGAGCGTGGTGAATCGATGTGTGATTAATCTAACGTTTTTGGGCAGTGACTCAGGATCGCTGCAATGAAGGAGAGTTACACAAGGCACCTTCGGAAACTAGCGTAACATCCCTCCCGCTCCAGTTCTGCCCCCATACCACAGGCCTTAGTCGGCCATGCTTTTCTTCACTGAAATTTTTGTAGAGAACGTGTGGATACACACGCAGGTGTAAGAAATAACAGAGAGAGCTCCTCTGTTCACTCTGCCCAGTTTTCCCCCAGTGGTAACCAGCTACACTGTCTGCATTCTTCTGTCTCAACCCCTGACGTCCTTTCTTGTTATCATCAGGATATCTCCTCCGGACAGCTTTGCTCCACCTCCAACCACCAACTTTAGCAATGGGAGAAACAAGGTGGTCCTGGCCATGGTCATATCTGCAGGAACCACATAAAATGCTGAAGTGTGGGCCTAAAGGACCATCATGAATCAAGAGGGTGGGGCGGGGGGCAGATTGGTACTAGGACTTCCTACCCTGCCTGGCTTTTGAGAGTTTTATTCTGCGTAAACTGCCCCCCCCACCCCCACACACACCTCCTGATAGTTCTCCCTCACTCACACGCTGAATATTCTGGACCTGAGAAAGCCAAATAAGTGATCTCCACACAAGTGATATATTACTTCTGAGTTCTTCAATACTCGCTAATTAGTTGCTGTTTCCATGTTCATAATTGGTACTCTGGCAGTGCCCAGTGGTGTACGCCAATATTTTCCTCCAAGCCCTGTTAAGACTTTGGAATGAATACACATAGCCTTAAAAAATTACATTTTTTTCTTCTGGACTCACTGGTGGTTTTGAGAAGTTTTAACTCATCAGTCAATTGTACTACTCGGAACAATTCAATTATATAAGTTGAAGGAATGAAGTTCTAAAAGGGAGATGGTAAAAAACATAATAAATGTGCTTTAGAGACTTCAGTAAGTAAGAAAACTGCCACTTTGTTCTTCTCCTGCATTAGGAACTTCTCAAACAAAGAGGCCTGATGGAGGGAGACAGAAGGAGCTTAACAGCTTAGGAAATGGGAAGGATGGTACAATTAACTGTCACACAGTCAGACGTAATTCACTCTGATGAGGCCAAAGAAAGAAAACAAGGCAAAGAAAGTGTCTATCTTGTCCCTTTACATAATACCCAGACATCCCAACACCGCAGACCACCTTTTCAACAAAGGTCATAAAAATATACATGTGACCTGAGAAGAAAAGCAATGGCCTTTGGAGGGAGCGTGGAAGGAAGGAAAAGAAAAAAGGAAGAGGAAGAAGTCTCTTATCTGAACCGCAAGGCTCATTCCAACAAGCTGAAGTGCCCATCCTTAGGCATTCCAAGGAAAAAACAACTGCATGTCTTTCTTATTACTGCGTGCTCTGCTCCACAGACCAGCCCTGCCAAGTGGAAACGGCTGCCGTCAGTCCTGCAGAGAGCCGCACGCTCTGCCCTGGCGATCCCAGGGTGAAGTGTCGTAACCACAGTAAACACAGGAGGACAGCTCAGCTCAGCTCAGAGAGGACCTGGGCGGAAGCAGGGGTGCTGGTGGTGGTGGGCAGCATTAAAGCCACTTCTCCCCAGGTGCCAATAATTCGTGTTACAGGGGAGATCACCCTCACAGTGTTAAAAGATGCTCCAAAAATAAAATAGTTGAAGACCAGGGACCATAACACACAAAACGTGTGTGGTGTTAAAGATGCTAAAAAAACAAGGTTTTTATTCTAAAGCAGATGTACCATGAGAATTCAGTTTCTCTCCACGTGGTAATATAGTTTCTTTAGTTTTCAGAGTGTCAGACACAATGGAATCAGAAACATGTTTTGAACAGTGTAAAAATGGCAAGGGAAAAAGCCCCCTTCCCCCTCCCTCCAAAAAAGAAAAGGAAACCACACCAGAAATGGCCTGGCCCTGGTCCTAAGTACAGGAGGATCTGTGCATTAGAGGAGATTTCCCTGTGATGTGTGTTATAGTGAGCCGAAGCATGCCTATATATGGTCTGTTTACTGAGGGGTGAGATACAAACACCACAAAGAACTTGTATCAGCCCAGAACTGGCTTTTAAAGAGCTCGAGTTGTCCGTATTTATGGCCACAAGATACCCCTGAAGTCTAAGCTAACTTCAGATGCTTCAAGAGGCAATGTCTCATGATTTCCTGGCGCTCGGATGTAGGGACTCCCCCTCACTGCCCTCTACTCTCCACCCCGACCTTGCCTCCTGCCCTCTCCACCTCCCACTGCCCCCTCACAGGGCACCCACCCCGCCGTCCCACAGAAGCATAACTGCGCACTGAAGAATGTCTGCTGAATGGGACCTATGTTACACGATGAAGAGAAAGGACAAGCATGCCATCGAATTCTCGAGAAACAGCTGGCAATGCTGAGGCCCCTCGCACAGGCTCCTCATCAGCACAAAGTATTTTCATCACATCAAATGTTCTGCTTTGGAGAGGGAAAGCCCGACACTAAAGTGTGTGTGTGTGGGGGGGGGGGTGGGGGGGTAGGGATAATCTGAAGATGTTTTAAAGTTCTGGGGAGGAAAGGGGGAACAGAGGAGGAAGGAAGAAGAGAGGGAGACAGAGGAAAACAGAGGGAGAGAGAGAGAACAAGACAGACACAGAGAGACAGAGAGAGAGAGGGAGGGAGGGAGAGAGAGAGAAAGAGAGACAGGCTTCATCACGGGCTTTAACAGTCTTGCCCAACCTGTTCTGCGGTATGTTCTGTTAACTCCTTTCTGGCAAATGCGTGCAAACAGCAATCCCTTTCTTTCCTCTTTTCCCACAGCCACACTGCAATTTAAGGCAGACTTGTAGAGAAGGGTCCCAAAGAAAAAGACTAAACCCATCACTGACTAGACTCAAACCCATAATCTTTATCCTATAGCATGAGACCTTCACTACTCGCTCCTAGCCTGTCATCTTGCTGGATAATATCAACTTCCTAACCCTCTCCATCTTCTAAATCTCCTCCCCGCACATGGAAATACATAAAGTGAGGTTATGTCCTCCAAAATAGGTAAGTTGAAGTTAGGCTGAGCTAGGCCCAGTTTTCATGCACTTGAACAAAGCACCATGTAAGAAGAAAATATATAAAGTTAATGGCTTTTCTTCTTGTTTTTTTTTTCTTTGCCTGGCATTAGGCACTTACAGGGTTAATGGACAGCCTACAGACCAGAAATCTACCTGCTTAGCAACAGCAGCATCAACTAAGCCACACTGGTTGTTTTGACACAGGAAAATCAGTTTCTACCTGGTGAAAATACCTAGTGATGTTTCAGTTGCCATTTTAAGCGACACACATATTAATCACATGAAAAGAGCAGTCAAGAAACAACCAGGGAGAAATGTCCGATGAGAGTTCACCCAGCTTAAAGGTACAGATAAGACCAAGCATGAAAATGCAGGACTGCACAGAGAAAACATGCTCTAAAAGTTAAGAGCAGACTCGGGGTTGAGAAAACTGCTTTTGGAATCAGTTAAACCTCAGCTCACTTCCCCCTGAGCTTGTCTGTAACTGCTCAGTCTTTCCGTGGACCTTAAGGACTCCTCAGGCACTGGGAGACTTAATCGGTACAGATACAGAAAGGCAGACTCCACACCTCCTCTCTCCCCCGCCCAAATAGTGAGATGAAAAGGAAAGCATGAATCTCACAAAATGTTACACTTTTCTCCTTAAACATGTATATCTTGACTTTCAGAAAATGCAAATGCAACCCCAGGCCTCCACGACCTCTTTGAAAGACAAATACTGCTTGAAACCTAAATATCTGCTTTAAAATTCAACTACAGAAAAGTTCTTCACCTTCAGCAAGTGAGTGTTTCCTTTTTGGAGGCTCTAGGATGCTAAGGATTGTAGAGCTGGTTGCTGTAGGATGTTTACTGCTGTTTTAAAAGAAATTTGTCTCCTTATAGCCAGAAGAAAGGAGGACTAAAAGCAGCCAGAACAAATAATTTGGTTCCGTTGTTGAATATGTAAAACACAGCAGAAAAGTATGCTGATATACTCTTTTAACTAAAATACAATCTAGAATACAAAAATTTTAACATTAATGGTGTCATTTTGGGATGGAACCCTGTTTCAAGAGGAGAAAAAAATGGGAATTTTTTTGTAACGATGATATCCAAATATTCTAAGGCACCACTTTAAAAGTTTAGTTTTGATAGCTTCCCTTAAATTCTAAACTGGAGACAATACTTGAAGACAAAAAGATTGTGTGTAAAGTTTAAAAAGAAGGAAATATAATGACCCAGGAAAAAACAAAACTTCCCAACTTTGATGAAATTTAAAACACAATTTCAAAGTCACATGGTTCTTTGAGATTATTTTTAAAAATATGTATGCAAAAGCAAGCCACAAAAATAATCTCCTTTAATCCTTGAATAAAGGAAAAGACCTGCACTCATTCAGAACCCCTATATTAACATTCTGAGCAAATAAAACCTTACTTCTGAAACTTACATTTCAAAAATGCGAGCTGAATCAAAGACACTGTAGTGTGGATAAAATGGTGGTATTTAAAGGAAAAATGTGGCCTATGCAGAATTGAGAGAGAGAGAGAGAGAGAGAAAGGAAAAGAGAGAGAGGGAGGGGAGAGAGAGCAAGAAAGGGAGGGAGGAAGCAGCAAAGGCAGTGAGTGCTGCACTCTGGCTGCAGGCAGAGTGGGCTGCAAGGCCAGTTGTATGCAACAGTTGTGCTTGAAACAACAAATGGTGCATTCATAAACTGCGAAAGCCAGGGCTGTTAGAGGCTGTAAAGTCTGCACACGAAATGATGAGCAGCAGACTTCGCTGTTCTTCCACAGTAAAGGAGTGAAAAAAAGGACTGAATTCAGTTAGAGGCACAGGCTGTCCCTTCTGCTGTAGCAAAATGGTGAGCAAGAGGACCTAAATAAAAGAAGCCCCAAGTACCACATACCCTCTTCTAACAAGAAAGCTGGGCCTAATGATAATTGAGTAAACACCTGTATATAAGATAATATTGAAAGAACCTTGCAAGGGGAAAAGGCCAAGTAGAAACCAGAGAGTACATCCTCCCCTACCCATTTCAAAGAAAATATTCAGCATCCCCAAATCCACAGCCTCAGATCAAGGGATTAAATGCCAGTAGCTTTATTACCTGTGACATCACCTCTCCAGGGCCTTAACAAAAGAAACATCTGGTACCAGCTACTCAGCATCCCCGATAATTCTGTCACAGTGCCAACTTCTTAAAAAATTAATTAGTGGCATTTACACTCACCAATGCAGACAGCCTATCAGGGTTCTAGCACAGGTACCACAATACCTGGCTTAATACGAAACACAGGGTTACAATAAGCAAGCATCAGATGGACAAATATCAAGGTTTCTATGTCATTTCCTAACTCTACCTAAAAAATTCCCAGTGGCTCAAATGTATTCAGTTGTCTCATTAGATATAAATCTAAAAGTAACCCGTTTGAGTCACCAGGAAAAGCATTTTCGAATGGACAAGCCTCAGCCTCATAGTAGACCTACCAAATCTGAATTTCCTGGAGTGGGCCCTGGCAGGTGTGTTAGGGAAAAGCTTTCCCACATTTTAAGAATCACTAGTTTGGATGCTGCAGCCCAATGAAAACTGATCACCAAGAAAAGCACATCAAAAATGAGACAAGTCACAAAGTGGAGAGGCTGTGAAAAGTAAGTCACTGGACTTGTTCTACCTATGTTGCTCATTGTGTAAGGAGGAAGTCTCCCTAGCTCAGTTAGCCAGCCACCTCAGGTTTTGCCCCATCCACATGACCACAGAGAGAAGCAGGCAGGAGCCATGTGCATTGTCCACTGTGCCAGCTCACAGCGCAGAGCCTACCTGGAATATAGGGCATGCTCAGCAGCGTGCCTGTGCGGCAGGCCTTTGGACATCAGAAGTAAGGTTGATGGTTACCAAATGACCTGTTGTCCTCACTGGTCATGTACTGGAAGTACAGAGCATCAAGAAACTGCATCCCGACTGAATGGGATCATTATTAAAATACTGATTCTGGAGGGAGAATGGGGTGCCCCACTTTCAGGAGAGGCGCATAGGGTCTGACTCCAGCACTGCTAGAAAGTGGCTGAAATTTAAAACCTGATGCCACTGTGGCTTGTTCGGTTCTACTTTGCCCCTCTGCCGCCTCCCACACTCAGAAGGCGGGTCATATTAGAAAGGAGAAAACAGTTGCTCAATCCTCTGCGTAAAAGGACAGAAAGGACCACAAGCTGTCCTGTCCTGCTTCCAAGCTCTCCGCACCCCGCTGCGGACATTCGCCTGTCTCATTACACAGAAGCTGCTCTCCTTCTCCTACACACATTGCCTTTCCTTCCAGTTCCGGGTTTGCGGCTGGGAATGTCGGCACCCCTCCTCCTTGTAATAAAGGGCTCTGCGGGTCATTTTTTAGCTACCTGCTGTTTTCATTTTAAAATAGCAATTAGGTAAACCAAATGTCTGAACGCGGACTTCTGGGAAATAAATACAAAATGTGAGTGGGCTAGCTCACGCGTATGCAAGACTTCTAAAAATTTTAAAGTGATCACAAGCTAAATAGCTTCTAATTAGGAGGGAAAAAAGGAGAGGGAGGACTTCACTGTGAGATCACACATTTCCTAATCTCTCTCTAAGTGGAATTCATTTTTTTAAAAAACAAGCTTATTACTGAACGCGTTCTTTGAAGACCTCTGTAGTTCCTCAAATTGCTACTCCGGCTGACGCGGGATGAGAGCGTCAAGGTCTTCTTGGAAGACAAGCCGGCCCTGCCCTCTCCGAGGAAGCGCCCGGGCCCCTCCCCGCTGGCCTGCCGACCAATTGACGCCCACCACTCTGACTGACAGCCTCACTGCCCACTCAGGGCCCGCCCATCGCCGGCCCCCGAGGTAGGGCGAACAGCCGACACAGCCCGGGCCGGAGCAGCACCCTCGTCAACCCCGGCGGGGCAGGCTATCGTCTGCCCACCTCCCACTCTTTGGAACTGCATCGGCCAGTCCCCCAGGACCAGGGCTGATGCGCTTTCAGCTGTGCGAACACATCTGCTTAGGCAGTGTCCCCTGTGCACAAAGGCTCGAGGGCAAGGCCGGTGGCCCAGGCCACTTTCTGTCCCACTGTCTTCACGGGCCTCTCCCAGGGTCCGGCCAGCCGCCCCCCACCCCCGCACCCTCTCAGCGGTTACCACGCCTTGCTGACCGGCAGCACAGAACCGAAATCCTGCCCGACAGCACTAATTCAGGGGTTCCAGGAATGAGATGGGACCCTACGCACAACTCGTGCTTTCTCTTCCTAGCTGCACCCTTCAAAGCTGACTGCGATATTCGCCAGAGCAGATGCACAAACGACCAGAGAGCTACGGAGCAAAAAGCGAAGCCCAGTGGCAAACTTTATTTGGATGCTTCCATACACACTGCACTGGAGGCACGAGGAGGATAATTTTTACTGTCAGTAACCTTTGAAAACTTGCATGCCCTTTTAATTAAAGAGCGTAAATCACATTCCTATTATGGAAAAGGATACAGAGAGGCGAGAGTTTTAGAATATTATTACATGATTTCTGAAACAAGCATGTTTATTCTATATTTGGCAATATTTCATTCTAGCACTTGTTTTATGTGCTAACTCCGGAAATGAAATTAGTTATCAGAGGGCAATCCCAAATAATCTTTGAGAAGGAAAAAAAAAGGAAATCCCTATCAAACTGAAAGATATCTTCAGAATTACTATAATTACTGTAGTACTTCTTTGCTGAGACCCTGAGAACCTTTCATCCTAGAAGGCAGCCCTGAAGACAACTGAGAATTTTTTTAAACGAAAGAAAAAACAATGTTTTAAAATCACTTGCCTTGCCATTCAGAGGGAACATCTGAAGAAATTTTGTTTTAACCTCGATACATAGAAATGACAGGCAAAAGTATTCTTGACAGGCTCACAAAACTAAAGAGAAGGTATGTAGTATGAAACAGTGTCTGTTCTCTAAATTCTAAATAATTTTTAAATATTCAACATCCATGTGACCTTGGACTCTCGTTTTCATCTGTCTCTTGCAGTTCACTCTCTTTGCTAACCATTCAGCACACTGCAAGCCCTGATAAAATGGTTAATGTTTACTGAAACCTGCGCATGAACTGTACTAAACCTGATAGCAGTGAAAAGGCAAAGTTCTGTTAACAGCATCCATGTACAATAAAAAAAGGCAGGGGCAGGGACAAGAAGGGAGGAATCATTTTTTCTTTCTAGTTTGAACGTAAAATTTCTTACTGATTAATAAGCTGTTCTGTTATCACCAACAATGCTTTTTAACTTATTCTGTTCTTTTTGAGAGATTTGCAATACAAATATACTTCAACTATTTAACATTTCTCTAATTTGTTTTTTACAGAATTTAAAACCGAAACCAATCTCTTTACATCTCATGTTTTCTCACTTTTTGGAAGGCCCAGCTACCTGATCAATATAACTGGTTTAAATTATATTCTTAAGCACTTATGAGTGGCTGCTATTATAGATTACAGCTGAAGAACTATTTCATGCAAAAATTTAACATTTCAATGGTTACCATCTAAAATGTTTTCCTCCCCTTGACCCTGTAGTTTTTCAAATGTGGAAAGTTAGTTTCAGTCAAAGCAGATCTTTAAATCCAACACTTTTGAAATTATATTCACTCTAAGTGTATCTGAGTTAAATATCAGAAATTCCTGATATTTTTAACTTATGATAATGCCTTTTTCCTCCCATCTCCACAATGTCCCCCTTTCTCCGATTATTTCAGTTAAAATAATATTTCCACTTACACAAGTACCACACAGAGACTGTATACAGAACAGGATGCTCAGGTGTTTAAAGCCAACTTTCTCTCCCCCCTCGCCCACCCCCCCACCCCCTTGCTTAAAGGGCAGCAATAGAACCAGTCACCTTGGAAACAAACATCACCCAGTGTTTGCAGAACAAACAATGGTACCTTTTCAGCCAGTACCAGGCAGACAGGCCAAGGGGCAGCCGAGCAATTCTGGGCCATACAGGAGTGCTAACATATTGCATTCATTCAGTGCACGAAAAAGTAGTTCAGCACTGAAAATGAAGTGCTCTCCGACATGGGACTTTGGCTAGAAACCATAGACAAAGCAAGTAAGGTTTAAAGTCAAATAAGGCTACCCAAGTCAGAAAAAAAAATATTTTCAGCCTTTAGAATTGCTTTACAGGCCTTATAGATAAGACAAACTATACTTCTGTCACTGAAAACTACCTTCTCCAGCAACTGGGAAGAAGTTGCTTAAAACATGTCTTTTTTACATGTTTCGTTTAATTACTCCTACAAAACCACGATGGCATTTTTCTTTTAACATGCTGCCACTGAAAAAGATATGTATATTGTTGAACACCTTAACCCACTTGTGGATTTTTTGTTTTGATAAATCTGACTGTAAGCTAAAAATTAAATTCAATTTGTAAAAATGGCACCAAACAGATACATAAGTTTATAAGGGCACTGAAAAACAACACCAACTTTTTGACCTTGGATAACCACAATTATTAAGCTTCCATTTGTTGAAGCCTTATAAAAGCTAATCGTTTCGGGTACCTCAAGTTTTAGGGGAGATTCCTGTTACTGTTTTTAAAAAGCTCGACTGGATAGTTAATAAAAAAATTTGCAAGTGTTTTTCAGATCCTTCAGAATGAAATTTATGTTAAATATAAGTAACAGTTTCCTCCTTTTTCTGGGTGTGTGTTGAAGTTTTCCTTTTTATCAGTTAAGAGAGAAGTTTGGGCCCAACTGAAATATCTGAACAGGAGTCTGAAGTCATTTCGATAGGACAGTAACTGGCATTTTCTATCACCTCCAGACTAAGGGACAAATGCTTAATTAACAAGGAGCAACATGCAGCTTAAACTGAAAAAGTGCCTTTCCTTTTTCTTTCTTTCCTTTTTTTCTTGAAGACTTAGGTCTTTAACATCTTTGAGTTAAAGTACACAGAGGGTGTCTAATACCATCTGACTGAGGTGTAAAAGTCTAATTAACTAATGCCTTCTTTTTTTTTGCAGCGACAGTAAATCAGTTAACATTATTAATCTTCCTGACTGGGCATAAGTGAGTCAGGAGGCTGACTGAAAGGGAGCTGAATGGTCATACTGGGTGCCCTTGAAAAGGAAAAGGAACTCTGCAAGTGATGACTGATAATCCTGAAAACTACTGAAAAATACTTTAAAGCGCAACCGCTGGGTGTAGTACCAGGCCTCATACTCTTAAAACTGAAGCTGCAGCCCCAGGGCAGGGAGAGGAAGAGGAGGAGTCAGGCGGCTGAGAAGTGACTCTCACCTCTCATCCTTTCCTTCTGCATCACAGAGAGAACAGAACGAGAGCAGAGTGGGCATCCAACGAAAGCAGAACTGGAGCCTATCACTCCTTTATCTGATAGTGCACCCTTCCAAGTAATTTTTTCAGTAGACCAAACAAAAATTCCTACCTGGAGCAGTTAGAGCACATGACTCCCCCAGTTTGGCCAGATAGACTAGTTTCAACTAATCAGTAAAACAACTGTTTTAACATTTGTTGTTTTAATTTCATTGCCTTTTCAGTACCCTGAAATAGGGAAATGCAAATCACACCCATATTAGCAAACCATAAAGTTATCAAATGCATTTACTTGAAGGCCAAAATCTGCAGACAAAATGCCAACAGCAGGACAACTTCTGCACCATAGCTTGGTTTGCACAGACACAACGGCTAGTAACTGCCGTCAGCCCTTTCACCCTCTGCCCTGGATTCCAACCCCCTGTCCCCTCCCTGCACCCATTCCAGAAGTCGCCTCCTTCCCTGGTGGGCCAGGGGGCTGTGGAGAGGCATGCCTGAGAAAGGCACGTTCTCAGTCCCTCCCTGCTCCTGCCTCCTCCTCCCAGGCCTCCACAGGAAACCCAGGGACAGGTCTGAAAGTGAGGAGTCAGCACTGGACTTTGGGGAAGCAACTCCCAGGGCCCAGCCACTCCCTTCTCCAGATCCAGAGCAGCTCAAGATCCAGGGTGATGACCCTAACGGCAAGTAGCTTCCTCCATCTTCTCGAAGAACACTGCAAAGGGGCAGAGTTGGGAAAGGAAGTGAAACAAGGGGGCCCAGGTGCTACAGTGGCTTTATCTTTTTCCCTCCTCAGTATTTCTATCCAGTTTCTGTTTCACTGCCTCCTCCCATAAGGGGCATATACATCCCTTTTAAGTGAGATTCTGTAGGAAAACACAACAGGTTTGATGAACAACATGCTTTTACAAGCCACCTGACAATAAAGCACTCTTGGAAGTGTCAAGGTTCAGAACTTAATCCATTCTGAATAAAGATATTTATCCTTTGTTTGTAGATTTAAATTTTAATGTCTTCAGATATTGGCGTACATCACTTTGTATGTGGACTATTATGCCTAAAAATCATCTTTTCTCCTGCTCAAAAAGAGAAAACTCTACTTCTGTATTCCTACATTTATTACATATTCATAACTCCCTCCTCAAATAACATCTCTTACAAAAAGCTCAGTTACTTGCTGTTATTGCCTAGCCACTGGGACCTGAAGCAATCTCATGAAGGGGCAGAAACCCCAGGTGACTGAACAACTCTTCAGAATACACTAAGATCCTTAAGACATAATTTGTAATTCATTTCTATTTTTAAAATGATAATGCATAACATCTATAAAAACCAAGGCAAGAGAAGGCATTGATGGAATTCTTGAAATTATGTTTGGAGAGTTTTCTACCTTGGAAACCCATACACAGGAGCCTCGTGGCGGCTGATGCACCAGTCAGGGGTGGTGCTTGTCCCGTTGTGCAGATGGCCATTGCTCTGTAACTGAGGTCAGCTGACTCTAGTCACACACTGCCTCTCACCAGGCCCACTTAATGAAGCACAGAATTCTTTCTGCCTGCTTTGTAAGAATATAGTTTTATTATTTGCAGAAAATCCAAACCGCACGTCTTTTTAGGACAGTCGTTTCCCAAACCATACTCATTCCCAGGCTCAGCTGACAGGAGTACCCTGCTTACTGTACACCATGTTTTGCTAAGAAACTACTACTGAAGATTCCCTGGAGCAATCTTAAAAGTGCTACAGAAGCCTGAAATAAAGATTACATTCAACGTTCCCCACGTAAACAGAAAACCTGCTCCCAGCCCTGATTCTGCAGCTTCTACCAGCATTTTGGGGGCTAAGCCAATGCAACAAACTTTATGGCAGAGCCCAATGATATCTTTATTAGAGGCATCACTGTTAAATAATCACTACTAAGCCACGAATACATACATTTTGAAAAGAAGAAAACAGAACCAGAGGAGAATGGAGACATAGTTTTTGAAGTAAATCACTCCACTGACTGATCTTTTGGCCACTAACCTGCCTTAGAGAAGTTCTCAGGATGCTTAGAGTTTCCTGAGTATAAGGGTACTTCTTTATATAAAAGAACAATAGCTTCTACACACAGAAAGATTGTTGTTTGTTTCTACTGATTAAAAAGAAAATGCTGCCTGGGACATTATTACATCACCTCGTAAGAATATGATAAAGGAAAGAGATTCTGGCATCTCACGGATGAAAAAATGGAGGCACAAGGTAGCCTGTCTGCAAGGCTGGGCGTGGCCTAGGACCTCAGTCTCCTAGCTAACAAATCCAGCCCTCTCTAACAGATGATACGAAATTAATTAAAAGGGCCAAGAAAGATGTCATGAGATATGTTGAAATGTTGCTGATTCAATTTACTTCACCAGCAACATTCCTTCCTTTGAAATGATGAGGAGGATAAGGTGAGGTAGACAGCTCTGGAAACTGCAGCGGCGAGCAGGGGGGAACAAAACATATCTTCCTAACTTGCCATGCGTTGGCCTTCAGACCCTCCACCTACACAGTGGATCCCAGAGTTAGAGAAGGTCACTTGTCCTTCAGAACTGATCTGTTATTTTCCTAATATTAGAACTTAGAGTTATTCTATGCAAAATCTATCTTCCTCTAGGGCAGGGGCTTCCAGGGAGCTATATTTCAGTGGACCAGGGGTCCACTTATTAATATGCTTATCAAACCAAATATCTTCAAACCAAGTGAATATTACACATGTATGTACTATTACTTGGAAAGTATATGAAGTTACTATAGATAAATTCTACTAAGTGTTTTATTAGGGAACTTTTTGTAAGAGCTTCCCAACAATTTCTAAAAATATAACTAACATTATTTTGTTCCGGAAAATTAAAAGAGGTGCTTTTAAAGCAAAGATACCCCATTAAAAGTTCAACCACAGCCTTGGCCAGTGTGGCTCAGTTGGTTGGAGTGTCACCCCATAACCAACAGGTTACAGGTCCGACTCCCCGTCAGGGCGCATGCCTAGGTCGTGGGGTTCACCCCTGGTCTGGAGGGATTCCCAGTGTGGGAGTCGGTCTCCCATCTGGGCGTGTACCAGAGGCAGCCCATCGAGGCTTCTGCCTCACATTTCTCTCTCTCCATGAGCAAAGAAAAAAAAATGTCCTCAGTTGAGAATAAAAAAACAACAACAACACAGGCAATTAACATATAACATCATCGATAACATGCACAACGCAGTATCCTACAAGATGGAAAAGAGCCTCCTCTCAAGAGCATTTGACCCTTTAGAAGGACCTTTTGAACCCGCTTGACTTATTTTTCATAGGTGCCTCTAAGTTGTTCGGAGTAATAAGATGATAGAATATATGCTAATCAAAAAAAAAAAGCATTTTGCCACTGCCGCCTTTATCTCTTTAGAATAAATCAATTTATTATTAACTATGTATTTATATATTTACAGTAAAAATTTTAATCCTTAGATTGGCTTCATTAATCTAGAAAACTTTCCTCACCTTACACAGAAAATACCCAGGGAATGCGCAATAATTCAAATAATAGCCTATGACCCTCACTGAACAAATTATGCAATATCAAAATGTGATTTTCATGTCCAAGACCATTTGAATACATAATACCAATAATTTTAATAGATATGATTTAAAGGCACGTGCAAACATGAACTTTTTATTGCCTACAAATGTAATAAACCTCATTTCTGCAATATGAGCATGTATGCATAGAGGCCAACTAGAAGGAGATAGAAAGTAGTCTTTGACTCGTGAGAGTAAGTAATTTTACTTTTTCTCTTATGCTTTATTATATTTTTCTTCCTTTTTGTTCATTTATAATTTTTATGATAAAAATGAGTTACATATGTAGTGAAATAAAAACCTAACAGGAAAGACCATTTTACACCCAGGAACGTCTCTCCTGGCTGGTGTCTGCCCCTCACCTGGACATTCGAGGGTGTAAGAAGGACAACAGGCCAGTGGTCCCTGAGGCCCTCTGTGATTGTGGAGAGAAGATACAAATACCAAATAACAGTTTAACCAAATCTTGCCAATCAACCAGGGTAGATTTAAACTGATTTCCACTACTTGTATTGCTTGATTGATAGTATACCAAAGACAGGGACATTAGATTGATAAAACATGTCTTTTAAAAGTTTCAGTGGATGGTAAATTTTCAGCCTGCTGATTTGTACAGTAACCCTGCCCAAAATGAGGGCATCTGCAGACCAGAGGCCTGAAACCCAACAAATGCAATGCCACTCAAACAATGTTTACGCTGCGCCAGGTACTGGGTAAGTATTCATAGTGCTTTACATCATGCTCTGCAATCCCATGACCTAAATCTGGTTACTCTCTAAATTTCCCATGTGTAAAAAAGGTCAGTTTAAAAAAAAAGATCTGTGGTGTGAAGAGTGAACGTTTTCAACTGTGATGTGTACCTATGGGCAGGTCACGCAACAACTGCATCTCAAAGCTTCCTTCCACCTGTAAAACAGGTATGATAATCCCTGTCTCATTCATTCGCTCCGCAAATATCGACTGCACCTCCAAGATACGCCAGACACTGAGGGTAGGCGCTTAGCGTCACAGGTGAACAAAAGACATGAAAAGGGACAAAAGGCTCTTGTGAAGCTCACACACTGACCCAAGGAACCCACAATAGGTGTGCCTGAAACGTGGTGGGTGCGTGGAGAATGCGAGCTCCCTCTCTGTCTTCCCGCTTTAGAAATGGGAACAGCATTAGAAAACAAGTCCAACAGAAGCCATGAGCTGTAAGAAAGCGCCAAATTAGAAAGGTTTATTTAATAAACAAACACGAAAGAGCAAAGATCAAGAGCACGTGTACTGGAGTACACAGGCTGGGCTCAAATTCTGACTCTTGTCCCTTATGGCCGGTGTGACCTCAGTCAAGCTATTTAAACTCTCAAAGCCTCAGCTTCCCCATGTGTCGAGTGGAGATTAACAACAACCTCATAAGATCAATGCAACAATTAAATGAAACAAAGTACAAAAAGCAGGGGGTGCAGTACTGCCTGCATATTAAGGGCACCTGGTATGGTCAGGACCATCTCCTGCAACCCCCCCATCTTCCTTATCTGCAAAGCGTGGACAAGGACACCAACTCAGGAGGGCTGCTGTGAAGACTGCAGAGATAATGCACAAAAAGCACTTCACAGGAATGGCATGTGATGGTACATGTGTGCTTCTTAAAAATAACTGTTAACATTAACAAATGGGGAAGGGGCAAGGATGGCACCCTCCCTCCCAGGCAGAGCTCCAAAGGGAGAGAGCTGCGGAGGCCACCCAGAGTTGGGAGCCAGGGAAGAGCGCTTTGCTCCCAGCACAGGTGTGGAGTGTGAACGGAGCAAGATCAGACGCAGGAGGCCGTGGAATGACAGATCAACCGAATGTGAATCACCGGGGTGGCATCCGGAACGTGTGGATCTCACAGGCTTCGGCTCTGGGTCGCCTCTCCTTTAGACCCTTCCAGCTCTACCGCAGGGTTGAGGGAGCAAAGGAAAGGGCTGAGAAGGGATTTATACCCTGCAGGTTTCTACAGGAAGGCACGTTGGCTGTGAAGGGTACAAATGATTTGGGGTAGTGTCAGTAAAACTCAGCCATCCCGGCCTCCTGTTGCCCTCAATTAGGGCAGGAGAGGGCACCCCTTCTCTCCTTTTGGGCTGTGGCAGATAATACCAGCTGGTTTATCTCCACCAGGAATGCCAAACACTAAAGACTTGAAGACTTGGTGAGGGGTGGGGGAGTCAGGCAGGGCTCAGGTCTCGCCCAGGGCTGCAACACCTGGGCAAGGTGTTCAGTGCTGCCGGCCAGGTCACCACAGACCTCGTGGCTGAACACAGCAGTCAGGAGAGCTTTCCGCCCCGTCTCCAGTAAACCAGCGTTATTAATAGAGAGACTATTTAAGTAGACAAAGCCCCAAAGAGACAGAGCAGGCCAAAGGGATCTTGCCCAAACCTCCAATGTCAGGGCCCAAACTGAAAACAGGTCTCCTGTTGCCCCTCGTACCCTTCCTACCAGACCTCACCCTCTCGAAGGAGGCTCACCAGGAGTTGGTAGCTAAGAAGTCAGATACTGAGCCGGAGATGTGATTCAGCCTTTAAACAAGTCTGTGGCTGTAAAGAAATAAGGCCTGACTGTGTGCATGCATCACTCCGGCGCCTTCAGGCAGCGCGAAGATCCTGAGCGGTGCAGCTGTGGGGTGCTCGCTCTCCGCCTTAGGCTGGACATGAACAGCGGAGTGAGCCTCAACCCAAAGCTCAGGCACAGCCACGCTCCCTTTCCAAGGATGTCTGCAAAGCCTCCTCAGGCCAGCCAGTCAACTCGGTGCTCAAAACCTTAGGACTCCCGCTTACAGAAGAAAAGCTCCGATTCTGCCCCAGCACATCCTGTCCCAGGTAGCCCTCCCTCTCATCACCGAGTACGTCTTCTATCATCTAGTACAGCCCTATCATCTTCTAGTGCAGGGTCCTCAGCCCCAAATCACACCCAAAACTCCACCCCACCCTGTCCCTTCCCACTTGGACCTCATCCATACTTCTGCTTTTTCCACAAGTCTCAGCCTTCCCAGGGATACCTGGCTCAGGGTCCAGACTGCACTCCCATAAACAAGAACCAACCATGCTCAACAGTGCCTGAAACTAGCATCCTAACACGCAGGAGTTGCTCAAATAGAGATATTTCAGACACAGTTTGAGGCACTGAAATAATGCTATGCTCAAATCCAGGCAAACTGTTAAAAGAATCAAGACAAATGAACCAAGTCGAGGTTCGGAACTGTTGGGCTAAGACCTCTGCACTTACCCAGGCCTGATGAGATTTTGTATAACAAAAGAAAGTCCCTTAAGCCTAAGGGGATGGACCATAAAAACTTCCTGGTAGTCTAACTCTAACTGCAAGAAAGGCGAACATCTCTAAGCATGTTCCCGGTCTTTAAAAAAGAATAATGCACCTTCACCATGGAATAGCACATGCAAGCCTGGAGCACCAGCCCTGGGCATGGGGCACCTTCCTGCCCTCACCAGTACGCCCCGGCTGGTCACAGAGGCAAGGGAACCGCTCAATGGCACTTGCACATGCCTCCCACCCCGATTTCCCTCCGAGGCCCCCAAGCCCCGCTACAGCCTCCCAGCATCCCACTTCCTCCTGCATAATTCTAGCTCAAACGAGAGAAGGTTAAAGAAACAAAACTAAACAACAACAAAAAAAGAGGCTGCCAACAACAGTTCGTTTTGTTGTAACCTATACAAATCAGCTTGTGGTGATGAGAATGACCAACCTACTGAACCTACTACAGGGGCCTGCCCAGTTTTCCACGGCCCTCTTAGCCGGGTCCCTCCGTCTGCGAGTACAGACTCTGAAACGCATCAAGTCACATACAAACAAGTGAACGTGTCCTCTGGGGAGGGCAGAGGACTCTAAAAACCTAAGGGTAGAGGCAACACTATGTCTCTACAGCAATTAATAAACCACTAGATGTCTTTGAGGTCTGCCATTTGACTCCCTTCACACCCCCGCCCCAGATTTTTCAGGCCTCTGGCGGCACAGCGCACTCCCTTCCCTGGCTGAGCAAGACAGCTGGAATCCCAGCAGAGGCCCGGGAGCACGGGTAAGTGCAAATGCTATGCGGCTGAGCAGGGCCCAAACAGAGACGATTCCCACCTGTGGCTTTCAGCCCCTAAAGGGCCATCACGAAGGCAAACAGCTACTAGCCCTCTGCCTGCCCCCATGCGAATCCCACTGTCGCTCCTCACTGACAAAATGCTGCCTATAAGGAATAAGCACTCCCCCTTCTGACAACCTGCCTCCGCCCTCGATACAGGGCAGGGCAAAAGTAGGCATACAGTTATTTCTATGGAAAATAATACAACAGTTAATAAATAATAACACAAGAATAAACTCTGTGCTTGGTACACTCAAAAGTGTAAACCTGTTAGCCCCACCCTGTATTTTTGAGGGGGAAAAAGTCTCTTCTCTCTAACTAATTCCAATACCCTCAGTGAGCTTAATGTAAGTACCAATGATTAAAACACAACCAAGTAAGTTTAAGCACTGTGAACTGAATTCCTTTTGCTGAAAAGAAAGGTCCCACCTTTTTAATCATTTAATAACACTGCAGATGGCTGCCCACAGATCCTGCCTGGGCTGAAAAAATCTCTTGGGGGAGAAAAGGGGGCTGGGTGGAGGTATTATCCTGCTAAATATGGCACCCAATTCTAACTTCATCTGCACTTTGCTGAGCGTGTCTCCTCTGCTGCCTCATCTTAATGAAGGTTTAGCAGTGCTCTCTGAGACACAGCTGCTCACATCACACCCTGCTTCAAAGCATCTGATGGCCTGTAACTGCCTACACAGCAGAGCTGTCTGCTTCTCTGGTCGTTTCTCAAAAGCCCTCTCGCCCCAACTCAGCAAGGCAACCCCAACCCTACTCCCTAGTCGCACTCCTGCCCTACCCTGTCCCCAAATAAACCTCGTATTTCTGTGCTCCAGCACCTGTACTCACACTGTTCTTTTGCCTAGAAATTCATCTTCCCTTCCCCACATGCTGCTCCGCTGGTCAGCCCATCCCATCTGAAGACATCGCTTCCTCTTTCCCTGACCACTTCCCACTTCCAGGTCCTCCGCCTGCTCTGGTGTCTCTGCTGGCTGGACGTCCTGGTGAATTTTAGGGCAGAGACCATGTTGTGCTCACCCTTGTGCCCCGAGACCCTGGTACCTGGAGTGGTGTCGAGAGGTGGTTTTCAGAACAGGGAAGCTGATGGCAGTATTACACAGACGAGAAAGCACAGAATGCTTGTCTCCCCGTTCGGACTTCCTTTCACAACTCTTCTGCTGATACTAGCAAATTGCCACGAACAAAACAACAATGATAACAGTAACAGTAGCAGTCAATGGAGGACAGTTCGGTTATAACTGAGCTGGGGGCACACAGGCTGAAATTTCCTATTTGTTACTAATTTCAAAATAATCCTTCCCCACAGACCGAGCAGAAACAGGAAATAGACCATCGAGTGCTCCTATAATTTAAGATCTGCCAGTGTGTGACTTGCTCAGGCACCCTCACAAAAGGGGAGGAACAAGACACACTGGTAACCTCATTCCAAAAACGTCCTAAGAGAGACTGGATGTCCTCCAGTGCACATGGCTCCTACTACTTAGCAAGCAAAACAAAAACAAAAAAGCACCTCCTACAGGCTGTCTCCTCCATGTTTTATGATTAGGTTAGGAATCAGACCAATTCATTGCTGCACCTACCTCCCCAGCACCCCAGATCACTGGGCCTCTTCCCTGACCAGTCCTGACCCCCAATACCAACTTCAAGGCAAAATCTTGAATCGACATATTAAATAAAATGACAGTAACCCATTATAACCCATTACAACATAAAGCAACAAGGGGCCTGTGTTCAAGGCACTGGCCCTATAGAAACCCAAAGCAACACTCAATCCCCCAAGTGCTTACAGCACTGACAATTTCCAGGCTCCTCAAAAGTGGCTGATGCACTGGTCCTACTTCAAAACACAGTTTAATCACTTTCAGTGAAGTCACAAGGAAGAATTTGAGACAGGCCGGACCCACTGCCCACCACACAACGGAAGTTACCAAGTCCAAGTCCACCTTCTCCCGCCGCGGGAGCATCTCCCACCAGGTGAAAGACAACCTCCCTTCCATGGGAACCCCCGGAACGGGAACTTGGGGGCAATTTCACCCTCCAGCAGGACTTGCTCAGGGCCTCGCCCTACCTCTCCACAGGGTCCCTCCTACAGTGCTGGCCTGAGACACTCTGGGGCAGCCACTGCCCCACTGGCTGACCTGTGACCTAGCACTTTTTCAGGTCCCCCTCCTCATCTGCCACTGAAGCAATGGTCTAACTCACTCTGTCAAATGTCAGACAGAATGACCCGATTCCTGGTTAAGTTTTGATCGGCTACTTCCGGAAGCCAGTGGCCCATCACATACTTGCTCTTGCCCATCTTTCCCTTAGATGTGCACTATAAAGCTCTACGCACAGCAGGGGTTCAGGGGGGTGCCGATCTGGCGAACACGTCACGGCTCCAGGGGAGGCAGTCTGGCAGTGGCTACAAGTTCAGGCTCTGGGGTCAGGCTGCACTGTTTGACTCCTGCTAGCTGGTATCCCTCTGGGTCTCAATTTCTCCATCTGAATAATGGAGACAGTAATTGTACCTACATCACAAGATCAAAGGGTTGTTAGGAGGAATGAATGAGATGACCCATTCAAGGATTTGGGACAACAGTAACTAGTACTTGCTCAATAAATGCTGTCCCCACTACTCTCATGCTAAGAGTTTTCCACATGAAAAGCCTAACAACCAAAAACTGGTGAAAATTAAAGTGGAATAATATAAGATGTTTGACTTATCAGATGGAGTCATATGAATTAAGTCCAGCAAGGGCAAAAGAGAAACTGAAAGGCAACTTCTGGTTTATTTGACTTAAAGCAAATATAGGCAGCCCTGGCTGGTGTAGCTCAGTGGATTGAGCACTGGACTGAGAACCAAAGGGTTGCAGGTTCAATTCCCAGTCAGGGCACATGCCTGGGTTGCAGGCCGGGTCCCCAGTAGGGGGTGTGCAAGAGGCAACCACACAGTGATATTTCTTCCCTCTCTCTAAAAATAAATAACTAAAATCTTTTAAAAAACAAAAGCAAATACAGGCTGGACTAACGATGTTTCCACCAAAGGTGGCCTGTAACTCAAATGCAGTCTGTCGAACATATTTAAATGTACCTTACGTAGACCTGTTTGTAATAGAATAACCACATCATCATTTCTGTGGTTAAAGGCCAGATTTCTGTGTCTCTGTTTTCTGTGGAGATACAGTAGCAGCACTGGCTTCCATTAGACTTCCCAGACACAAGCAAGCCAGAGGTGCCCTTCCAAAATTCCACGTATCCTAAGAATACAACAAAATAAAGCTACCAGGCCATTTTGATCATGTTTTCTAAATATAATCATTTGACCAGTGCTAACCATACTACCTCCCCTATACACACATACTCCTCCCCTCTTTTTTCCTCACTATACCACAACAGGGACACGTGACCACACACCATGACTCTCCAGGAGACTGACAAAGACTCAAAGCAAGCTTTGCAAGACATTTGCCATGATTATTCACACACATCAACAATAAGAGCAGCTCAGAAAGAGAGAGAAGCGATGCAAATGAAACAGGGGTAACCACCCCGCTTCTCGTCCTCAGCACTCGGGGCGCAGCACGACCGCCCCCACGCATGCGCCGCACTCACCCGCTCTGAGGCAGAGCGGCCACTTCCTGAGGAAACAGGAATCCTTCCCGCCCGTATCCAGACGCCACAGGCGGCCAGATGACAGTGGCTTTGGGTTTACAATGAAGGGACGAATCACACACCCTAAAGACGTATCACATGGCCTGGTCTGACTGATACCACTTTGAACTTCTCTGAGGAACACTCCTAGAATTCCAAAGCATGCATTTCTTTATTACCTTGTTTCATGAACCTCTGCGAGCACTTTCCATGAAATACACTCGATTTTCACTCAGTTGACCTTACCACAGCAGACAGTCTAGCCAGGCAGCAGAAGGCGGTCAGGGAGAAGACATTCCCATACCCCAAAGGCTAGGAAACCGAACACAACAAAGCCCTCAGAAAGCACCACCAGGGATGCGAGTACGCAACTCTCTGAAGAAGAAATCACCACCAGACACAGTGCGGCATCACCACCATCCAGCAGTCACGGACGAGTTCTCCGAAAGTGAGCTTACCTATGCTTGTCCCTGACACCGATTCTGGGCATTCAACACAAGGCCATTATCGCGTAAGCTATATTTACAACAAACTTCTTATTAGACCTCTAAATCCACACTTTTGCTTAGGTCACAGAAGGGCGAAAGACTGAGCTACAAATTTACACAATACCTTAAGATTAAAATTTCCAAAAACCATGTTTAACCCAGTTTTAAAAGCTTTTCATCCCAGCACCTCCTGACCGAGCTATATCTATTTTAATTTAAAAAGTGGGAGGGGGCAAGGTGTTTGTTGAGGCTTTTCCCCTTATCAGTCAGTCTCATCCAAGGCAGGGCCGGAATAAAGTGTGACCTGTTCTATGGGATTTATAGTGGTGGTGACACAGGAACACCCATGTGTCCTAAGCAAGAGGTGGAAAATCACCTTCTCCCCAACGCAGGCAAGAGACCTTCAGGTTATATCCGTCAGGACTGATGCCACAAAGGAGAGAAGCAGCTTTGCGGCATGTCGGGGCTCACCTGAGGTTCTGATGAGCTATTTGGACGGCATCAGACAGAAAGCATAACCCAAATCTGGGAGCGCTGCTGTTGTCGAAGACGGTAACCCAGCACAGACACGGGGTGGCAGACACCCCTCAGAAGCAGGAGTGGGGTGTGAGGGAAAGTAACGGAGGGTGGCCCTCGCAGAGTTGCCCAGAGAGGGTCTGAATGCACAAGGCAGCCTGCCTACACTCCAGCTTCTAGTTTTTACCCACTCAGTGGAAATTCTCTCTTGTTCCACAAAGATTTTGTTTGCCCTGAAAAAGAAAGTTAATTAAGGTGGTAAAAACCCAAGGCAGCCTGGGGCAGCAAGTCGGCCATCACCAGAGGTGTTCAAATACAGGCTACACAATCGCTCAGTGGGGAC